>JADLZK010007448.1:0-24178 GCA_015847255.1 Hyparrhenia diplandra
GCATTTAAAGAGTAAATTGGTTGTGGAGAAAACCCGGCCTCGGGCTATCCACATCACCGGATTATTTTAGACGATTCGATTCTCAATCCAACGGTGGAGCCGCCCACCGCCTCATATATATCATTAGCCGGAACCCTAGGCCTAATCCACCGCCCTCGCCAACCGAAGCCGCTCCTCCCTCTCCCCCTCTCTCCCTCGTGTGGCGGCGCTGGCAGGCGCCGGCTCCCACTGTGGCCAGCCTTAGCCGGGCGCCCGAAAGGGCGCCTTGGCGCTGGCGCGGCGGCGGCGTGTGGCTTGGCCGCAGGTGCGGCGATGCGCGCTGGCGGCTTGAGGGCGGCGCGCGCGGCTTGGGCCGGGCGCGACAGTGGCGGCACGTGATCCGGTGGCCGGCACAAGGCGGCTGGCGGGCGGCCCGGCCGCGGCGGCGCAGGTGACCCCCCTCCCTTCTCCTCTCTCTCTCCCACGTCTTCAACCATGTAGATAGCGTTCAGCATGTGCCCCTATGGTTAGGGTTAGGGTTACGTACGGCGACTGCTTCCTCTGGTGATTTTGGGTTTGATATTCATGTATCCTGTGTTTTTGGTATGGGATTTCTTGATTTTGAATTTGCTATGTACAGCAGTCCGACGAGAGAGACCCTCCATGCAGCGGCTCCGGTGGAGGATGACCCAGCGCGGCGGAAGATTTGCTGACTGACCTCTTAGAGTTGCAATTTCTTTTCAGTGGGTTCTTGCATCCATGAAGATTTGCTTCACTGTATTTTGCAGTTGGAAGGATCAAGGTTTATGGCTAACATGCCATGTTGCTTCTGTACCTGCATTTTACCTTTACCTTTGATAGCAGCTAAAAAACTATGTTTAGTTTCCCACTACAATATAAAATTATTTTTTTGTGTTCTAGATTGAGGCAGGAACCATATTTCAATTAGCCTAATCAGGTTATTCACATGAACAAAAGGAAGCTTCTCAGATGTTCTTCAGTGAAAGTTCAAAAGAAAAACAAAAGATGTCATTCAATGAGATTTTATGCAATGAAACATACATACACATGCAATGGCAACATTTTTATGACTCTAGAGATCTATGGCTGTTGAAAGCATAGTGATGATTGTGCTAGCATTGCTATCTTATATTTTCTTGATATACATTCATACATCCAAGAATTTGAATTGAGTTTGGTAGAGTTTCAAATAATTCATGTTAGCCTCTATGCATGTCATTTAGGGTTTAGAGGCTTCCCTTGTTTTTTTCGCTTTGCTTTTGCTGGGATATGTTGGGATCCTCTTTGGAATACCCAAAGACATCGACATTGGTTGTTAGATTATTCATTGAGCAAGTGACCAAAAATTCTCAGTGTCAATCAGTTAAACCATCTGAGATCAATAATTATATTTTCCTCTAACTTATTGCTGCCATCAGAGTGTGGTTTTGATGTTGTTCAATGACGCACAAAGGTTAACCTTCCTTGACATCAAAGATTCCACTGGTATCGAGGATAAAGAATTGAGACGGACACTACAATCACTTGGTAAAGGTCGGGTTCTCCGAAAGGTGTGATCCTATTTTTCTCTTTGCCTCATCATCATTTTGCATTTTCAGTACGCCATATACAGTTTCTTTAATTGTAACCTATGTTTTCTGATACCAGAAGGAGAGATGTAGAAGATAACTATGCCATACTGAAGATAGTTAAATCTATTGTATTAGGTCATTGTTGTATTTTAATTGACAGGTGAGGCTCAACTCTGAAATACGACAGTATGCTCTGTGTGCTTTGTCCGATCATTTGGACAATGTTTCTTTAAACGGTTGAAATTGCTTGATGCTAGAAAGTCCTCTGCTGTTTTGTCGCTCGATGCAGAAATGAGGCGTTTGATGCAGAGACAGGCAGAGAACAGTTATAGGAAGATGCAAGAGTTTGGCATAAACAGACTGAGAGAAATTATGAGGAGTAACAGATTTGATGTTTTTTCATTCCTAAGGTACCATCACTATTTGATAATTATTTCAATCACAAGCTCTTGACAGTCTTATACGATGTACTAATACTTCACCCACATCTGTTTCATTTAACAGGTTTCCAAGGTACGTTGAAAAATGGGTTTCATGCTCGGCATGGCTTCTGTACCATCAGGGATGACATCCGTACCATGTGCCAAGATGCATTCAGGTAAGAGTTTCTTGTCCAACGAGAATAGCCATGTCAAGGGTCCCTATTTGTCTTCCCTGTGATTATCGAAGTTCTTGCTTTGAAAACTGTCACAGGATGCTTCCTCTAAAACAAATGCCTCAGGCTGCTAATGAAGGCTGATGTGTCCTTAATATTTCTTTGTATTATTGGAACAAAAACATTGTCTGCGGAAATTTTTTTTGATCGCTTGCTTTTTTCCATAATATCATCTACCAGTTTATTGTCAGCCTATGAATGTGCACTGAAGTTGCTAACGACTATGGTTTAATCAAATGTAGAGCATTCTAATCTTGCCACCGCGCATCGAGAAGAGCTCCACCAACATCAGCCTGAATATGCAGGTTAAAAAGGTTTATACCTCCGAACACATACTATAAAATTAGCAACAAATGTATACTGACACTGTCCCTTTGTCCACTCAGCAGATCAGATCAATAGGGCTACTTCCTGGCTGAGAGGTATGTCCTGCACTTAGTTTTTCTACACTGCCGCACCTAGCCTATACCTATATTAAATGCATAATTACAATTACTGTTAATCCATCAACATACAGTCTCCTTGTCTGAGCAAAAGGGGGTATAAAAACAAAAGAAGAATAGAAAAAAAAAAACATATAGCCAAACAGGTTTCAAAAGAAAAAGGTTGTAGCAGCAGGGTCTCCCCACATGCAGTTGGCCCTTTGGTTGTTTAGTTTTTGTTATAACATGTTGCAGTCCCAGACTTCGTATTTGTCCTTGGACATGTTTCTTTGCAATCCTATAATGTTCATCGTGGTGCATTCATACTTCCTGAATTATCTATAAAGATGGAAAAACGCCTCACCATTTTGATATCTGGTTGGCCATGGCTGATATGTGACCATGTTCAGAATGAAAGTAAATGCATCTTCTATGAAATGGTCTTACAATGTCTTGTTTGTGCTATTGTTTAGCGCTTGTGAATTTCTTATTAAAGCTAACTCAAAATTTTAGCCGCTATCGAAATACATTTTTTAAGGATTTGTTTACTACCTTATGCCTCTTTTTTTGGCTCTTGCAAGGAGTTAAAAATTGACAGTGCTTGGATGAGTGGTTGCTACCATTTCTATGACCAAGGTTTGCAACGATTGTGCTACCATCCGCACGCGTCTACCAAATCTGGATATGATTGTTTATTGATTTCCATAAGACTTACGATGCTTACAAAATAATCTATGCCTCAGATTAAAAAGGCAAAGAGGTTACTTTTTGGAGTGAAACTAAGCAAAGATGCATATTTGTTTGTCCTTCGTAGCATAATTGTCTCAGCTAATGGTACAAGACATACTGTATTTTTCTCCAAGATCAACCTGGTTATTTATGTGATGCCCTTAGGTCCATTCTTGTGGAACCAACAATTTCTTTGTAGTTAATAGTTTCAGACTATTATTTTGCTTTACTTCGGGCTTTCATTAAATTTAAATGTGATTATTTTATTATTTATTTATAGGCTTCCATTGGACCTGTGATGCCAAAGAAATGGTAACTTCCAAACCTATTGCTAAAGTAAGGTTACTTTGTAGGCTCAAACATCTACTAAGATTGAAACAACTATTATCATATTAGTTTAGTTTCTCTAGGCAAGGACAGGGAAAAAGTGATGTATTTGTTTCGGTGCCTTCTAATAACAGGTACATATGTGGCAATGCCTTCTCAGTGCCTACCTATGTTGTTGTGTTGCTCATTAAGTGGTTGTTTCAGCACTGAAATTAGCAGGTTGGCGAACTCAAGAAACCAGAAAAAGATGGGTGACCATTACAAGCTCAACTTTGATAAAAGATTAAGGACGAGCTCAGGTTTGCTAACAGATTGTAGGACAAGCTAAATACCACCATGACTGGATCTAGATCTTTAGGACCAGAGACTAAACCAAGCAACCGCCGCTACCAATCCTCCGGCCTCAATGTAAAATAGCTCCACAAGCTGTTCTCTGTAGAAAGTATCTTACATATGTTGCATGTAACTTTAGCCACTTCTAGAGCATATGCTCATCACTTATCCATGTATAATCAACGCCTTTTAATAATCTTCCATTGTCTCTGCTTTTACACTTATAAAAATACTGATCGTGACGCATATCTTCTCTGTCAACATCCTTTTTTTATGGGATGTGTGTAACATTTGTGTAACACCACATTTGTCTAATATGTGGGACTGAACGTCTATTGTCCCAAGCAAACAATTACATCATACTATCGGTAGATGATGCTGGCCGTTCTTTTTGTAATATTAGCTAGCTCTTTTAACTATTTGTCCTGTTCATTAATTATTATATAATGTGGTGTTCATCCGTCTAGCTCATGTGCGATAAAATAGCGGCGGTCAAACCGCTTGCTTTGTTGTAGCACCATATCCGCGGCATGAACCCGCAAGCGCGCATGGGCGCGCATCAATAACTAGTCTGACAATGTTTAGGTTCAGAACCCTGACAATATAGTTGTCGGGAGCCCGGCCTACTCTCTTTGTCCCATGTTATACTTGTTTATTTTAGCTCGGGGTATTAAAAATGAAGAAATAAAACTCTTCGTCCCATGTTGTCATTTTAGTTTCGTCTCATGTTACTTGTCATTTTAGCTCTGGACACAAAAATTAAGAAGTAAAACAAAGTGTAAAATTATCAAAAAGAAAAGAGAAAAGCACAATGAAAAACGAGAAAAACAATTAACTGAGGAGTGAGGACAACTATAGAAAATCTATAATGGACTTTCACAAGATGGAATGGAGGTACGGTATCCGTCCCACCAAGAATATAATTCTAAGTTTGGTTAGAGCGAAATCAACTTAAGTTTGATTGAGTTTATAGAAGATAGTATTATTATTATTATCATTTTTATAGATAAAGTTAGTCAAATTTAAGATATAACTTGACTAAGCACTATTTTAAAATCGTATGTATTTTTTTAATGGACGGGTCACATTCCCGTCCAGAAATACTGTTTACGTTTTCACCTATGGTAAAAAAAAAAAAAAGGTATTGATTCCCATTTTCGTCCCCGTTTTCACCTATGGTACAAAAAAAGAAAATGATGTCTGCAGCTGAAAATGTTCAACACGTACATTCCTTTTTCCTTTTTCTGCGACTTTTTCCCCTAAAGTTCTCGTGAACTCGATCCAAGAGTTCCTATCCGGCGGTTAATGAATTGATGCCTGTGTGCTACGACGCGCAATCCATCAGTTTGGTGAATTACGCGTCGGCGTCGCAGCAAAAGCGCCAGCAACGGTTCGCGTTGCGAGCTGCTGACGCTGCGTTCACACTTCACCCCTAGCGGTCTGGTGTGGCCCGCCTGGTGCGGTGCGGTCCCCACTGTTGCGTTCACACACAGGGCTACTGTACTACTACTTGTGTTGACAATGAGAGACGACGGTCAAAAGCCTCTTGCCACTACTTGACTACTTGTACAGCTACGAAGAACTAGTGCATGCATGCTCTCATGGCTGGCAATACGGCAATACGTACTTCGCTGCATCGTAGTATATGGTTTGACTGATTTTGACCTGATGCTAATTTGTTACGTACTCCCTCCGTTCCACAATCTTTACAATTTTTTGACTCATATAAAGCGTGTTTTTTTACCTCTCGTCTTATTCAACTTTTTCTAATAAATATTACCACTTTTTGTTATGACTTATTAGATCACTAAAGATATTGTAACGACGTTTTGTTTGTTTTATAATTTACATAAAAAATTTGAATAAAGCGGCGATCAAAACGCTTTATATGAGTAAGAATCGCAAAGTATTGTGGAACGGGAGGGAGTACGTATGAGAAAAACACTGTTCACATAAACAAACAAGATAGTTTTATGGGTCTGCAGAGATGTCACGAGACCAACCAAAACAATGGGGCTGCTGCTACGTGCAACTCTCCTGCTGATTGCTGAAAAATTGATTCCTGAAAAACTGAAAGGCTCAAAGGTAAAAAGGAACAACGTACATTCATTCGTTCACATTAGGGTAGGGCTTCTTTTTCCCTTTTGCCGATCATACATAACTGAGATTCCTTTTGTTCCAGGAAATTGAAGCCATTAGATTTCATTACAGAATAATTAGCATTTGTCTTCTCCGTAGATGTCTAGAAGGAACCACGGCAATCATGCATCCTCATCCAGCACCAGCAGAGATGGACAACTAAAACAAGGTTCAGCAGCCTAAACCTAGCTAATACTTCTTGCTTACAGGACATGTAAACCCCCATGCAGATCACCATGCTTGCTTGGACATCGCCATCGGCTCAACCGATCGACCACCGCCATCCGATCATCGCATCGGACGGACAAAAAACACCCACAGAGATCGAGCAAAACCCATCGCTACAGTGCTAAGCAACCACCATTCTACTATCTCTAATCACGAAGGGCGGGCCCACTCATCAGATCATCCCCCAGCTCTCCAGGGTCGGGAAGCCCCACTCGGCCGCCAGTGCCTCCAGGTCTCAGCAGCGCCGACGAGCCGTCGTCCCCTGCCGCAGCTGCTACGGCGTCAGTCGCAGCCGACAACATGTGCCCGCCGCCCGCCGGGCTCTTCTCCTCCGGCGCTGCTGGCACCGCGGCGGCGGCGCGGTCGAGCAGGAAAGCGGACGTGTCCAGCGTCGGGAGCACGCACGCGGGCGCCGCCGGTGGTGTCGTCGTCCAGTTGTGCACGGCCTCCGACTCCGAGTTGGCGGCGCCGTGGAAGGAGGAGGAGGAGGAGCTGGCGCCGGGGAGGCCGGTGATCTCCTGCACCATGCGGAGGAAGTTGGCCGGGTCGGTGGTGATGTAGGTGGTCTGCGGGCGCCCGGACTGCCGCGGCTTGCGCTTGGTGACGCGGCCCGCTCTAGGTCCCGGCCGGGCGCGGGCGGGCCTGGCCCTGACGACGCCGACGCCGGCGCAGGAGCGTCGCCGTGGCCGCCGCCACTGCAGGCGGACAGGAGCTCGGAGGCGGAGGAAGTCGTCGAGGAGGACGGGGTGGTCGGGCAGGAGAAAGACGATGCCGCGGCGGAGGCGGAGTAGGCGTGGGCCGGCCGGCGCCATGGAGGCGCGGAGCGCGGACGTGAGCGCCTCGTTCTCGAAGGCGGCGGCGCGGGCGCGGGACGAGGAGGAGAAGTAGTAGTGGCTGGCGGCGGCGGCGTGGGCCGTGTGGGTCGGCGCCGGGTGGGGGGAGGTGGGCCCAGGTGGGGTCGAGGCTGGCGCAGCGGTTTGCCATGGGAGACGCGAAGCGAGGAGATGTGCTCTGATAGATCGCTGCTTGGAATTGGAATGCTTGGAATAGGTCGAGGCTGGATTGGGGAATGTGAGCCTTGCGGGGGCGACGGCGGTGAGAATTTATAGAGGGAGAAGGTGATGGGAGGCCGAAATGGTGGGAGCACACGGGCTGTGTACGCCATCATTTTTACTAGTCTTTGGAAACATAGCACTGAACGGGAGAGGCAGGTGAGCTAAAATGGCACTAATATATCTTGCCTCCTTGTTTATGGAATACAAGGTGTCGTAGAAATTCTAGGATGTTTTTTAGCATAAAAATATGTATATATATAACTATCTCTTAATTGTGGGGAAAACATTATGATTAGCATGCTTATGCTTTCAGTATTATACGTGTATCAGTATGTGAAATTAATCCTTTTTTTTTAAATTGAGTTTAACGGTTACTTCATTTCTTATAATTCGAGACAAATTTGATTGCTTAAATATTTAATATTTTGTTAGGACAGGTGGAGTAGGTGCACATGATCTTTAAACATGGTAAGAGTATCCATAAGATTTACAGTTCAAAGAAAAATAAACATGTTGTACTATGAATGGACTAACAATTTGTCACAAGAATGCGGCCAACAAAAACAGAAGCAACTAAGGCCTCTACTCCATATGGAGTACTCCCCGTTGACAAAAACATGTAATTCTCGTTTTTCGAGGAGTCCAACATTTCTAATTTTGACCAAAGTTATAAAAAAAGTAGTTTAAATATTCTTGATATAAAATAAGTAGTGTGGGGATCAATATTTTGGATGACCCCAATCCGTCAATCAAGACCCCTCGACATCATGTCTCGAGGTGATTCTAACCAAGGACCTCTCCTCCACCCATGGTCGCCTCAAACGGAGAGCGGGGTGTTACGGCAAGACGAGCTCTTTTCACAAGCAGAGACCTCTTTCCGCCTCGCTCGAGGTCTCCGTCGTCAACCCGAACGCGTACTCGAGGCTCTCGGCGAGGACCTCTTTCCGCCCGCCGAGGTCCCCGCCGACGGCCCCTTCAAGTTTGTGCGCTAGAGCTCTCCAGGACGCCGACCTCTCTCCGGTCGCTCGAGCTCGAGCTCGAGCGAACCGCTCAACAAACGCCCGCCTACGAGCTCGTCCCTTCGGCGCCACGGAAGACTGCAAGCACGAGGAGTTGGCCAACCACTCCCTCGACGCACCGAGGCCATGCGGAGGCACGTGGGCGAAAGACGGCCCGTCCGCCGCCCGCCCATGCCCCCGATGACTCCAACAATGCGCGCCCACAAGACGCTGCAGTGCACAGCGACGTGGCGATACCTCATCCACGGCATGGACACCCCACGCCGGACGGACCGATTCAACCACGATTGGGGTCGGTCTGACCCTACCGCCACCCGGACCGGATTCGCGGCTGCAACGACGACCAATTTTGGCATCCAAGGCCGTCAAGAGCTCAAGAGAGGGCCCCGCCAACCAAAGAGCTCGATCCGAGAGCTCGTCGTCAGATCCCGTCTACTCAAAGAACTCCGCCATCATGACCGGAGACGGCGCACTACCCGCACGCCGCCATCGTCGGCGACATGGCACCCCCATACCGGCGGGACGGCTTCCAACTACGGTCAAGGGCTAGGCGACGCGATGACCACCGCCCATGCCCCGACCGCCATGTACTCCGGCGACGACCGGTTCAAGATCCAAGGCGCCCGAGCTCGAGGTAGTTGGTTAACCCACGAGCTCGCTCGAAGAGCTCTTTCGCCCCGACAAAGACACGGTATCATATTGTTCCACCTACCCCGCCCCAACTCGGAGAGCTCACATGTTCTATCCCCTTGCCACTATAAAGGAGGGTAGGGTCTTGATTGGGGCAAGCAAGAAAAGAAGAAGGACAACGCACCCGGTTCTTCTCAAACCGCATCCTCACTCTCATATTGGCACTTGCCTCAATCATAGAGACTTGGGAACCCGCTCTCCTCTCTCGCCTCCGCTTGTACGCACCCCGGTATGAGCATTTGAGCTCGGGTAGTGAACACACCGGGACTAGGAGCCCCGAGCTTTGCCCGAACCAAGATAAATCCTGTGGTCATTGTCTCCAGAGCTAGGCCATTCGGAGTCCGCATCAGCCACCATTACCGTGATCAGCGTGGTATTAGACCACCTACAGTTAGCCGCCCAGGGGGGAGGCGCTAGTCGCGACGATCTTCCACTCCGATGGCTTCTTAGTCGATACCACCGACCGGAGCGAACGTGTTGCGCCAGACCTCTCACTTCACCGCCCCGATCCGGCGAAGTCACCGCGGAGCCGCTTCACCCGCCCGATGCGGCGTGAGGACATTCCCGAGGCGCCTCCCGGGCTGACACCGATTCCATCCTCGCCGACATGGGGCAGGATCACCCGCCAAGCCCGCTAGCCCCACCAGCGCGGGCAGATCGCTCTTCGCCCGATCAAGGACCTCCTCCCGACATCCCGGACGAGCCCACACGCAGCTCGTTCCGCGATGTCACCTTCTCCATCGCCAACGTCGTCCTCCGGCCGCCGGCCAAGACGCTACCGACGGTGGAAAAATTCACTCACGGCATACGCCAAGATGTACCCCGGCGGCCACCGGATCTCCCCTCTTTGGGGCGATGAACCCCGGAAGGCATCGGTCCATGAGCTCGAGCTCGCCCTCGATGGGATGAGCCTCCACGGATCGGCGACCCCACACGCCAATGCCAGTGTGCCACGCCCCGGCGGCCACGGCGACCATTCCCCGCCGACTCGGAAGACGCCCAGACTCCGCCGCGCCACGCGTGACCCGCCCGCCGACGACGTCAAGGCGGCGGAGGAGCTCGAGGAGCTGAAGAGGCGCGACTCGGAGCGCCAGGCCCTCCCGGCAGCAGAAGCAAGGGCGCCTCGAGGCGGGCGGGCCCCGGCGAGACGCCCGCGGATCAGACATCAAGCGCGATTAACGATGCCCGAGCAACTCCGCGGCAGAACGGGAGAGCCTCCCCGTAATTTGGCGCGCCGCGTTGGGTGAATCGCGCGTACCCCGAGACCCCCGGGCACGCCGAGCCCACGGCGAATCAAGAAGTCGCGGCGTAGCGGCAGTCCCTAAACAGTGGCAAGCTCCGCATCGCACCGTCGACCGGGAAAGAGCACGAGGCCTCCTCCTCTCATCGGGAGGTCCACGCCGCAGCCGGCGGATCGGGCGCGAAGAACCGCGACGACGCGGACACCATCAACGCCCGACGGAAGGCGGAAGCCAGCGCTGCGAAGCGCCCCGGGGGACGACGACAAGCCCGCCCGTGGCGACTACGAAGCAGCTACCCGCCGTCACGACAATCGCCGCGGGGCGTCATGATACGACGAGGACAAGGGCGCAGCCTCACGAACGCCCGCCAATCCGGAGTCCGTCTCGAAGCGAAGTCGCGGCCGCTCGAGCTTCGAGCCTCGAGGCCAAGGGCCAAGGGCTCAGCGCGATACACGAGACTCCCTTCCTTCGTTTTCGGGCTCCGACCGCCGGTGCGAAGTACAACGGGAGACAGCCCCGCCACCGCTCGAGACTACCGCCTCGGTTGTCAGCGGAGGGCGCCAGCCGGCGACTACTTCATCATCATAGCTTTGCCTCCTATCTTGCTTGCGTATTCGGCCCGTTCTTGGCTCGAGCACTACGAGGGCACCATCCGCGACCGGAGGATTTGCGCAGACGCGTCTTCGTCAAGAATCTCCGTGGGGCACCTACGCAGCAAAGCCAAGTAGACACTGGATCTCCAGGGGATGCAACAGAAGAAGGGGAAAGCCTAGCGACTACACGCTTCTCTAAACTCGCAACAACCTCTCCGAGGCCTCCGACTCGAGATCATCACGCGTTTACCCGCACCACTTGCGAGAGTCTCATCCGCGAGCGCCTGGGCGTCAAGCCCTAAGTCCGTGAAGGAGCCTCGACCCGCCCACGGACACGCCCGAGGGAGAGGGCGCCCGTCTCCGCCCGTCACACTGCAAAGGGCAAGCCCACTAAGCGACGACGAGGTCGCGGGGCGGATCAGCTCCCACCCCGCCCAAGGAGGAAGAACAAGAAGAACAAAGCGGTGAGCCCGGCGACGGCGAGTTTGTCGCCATCAGCGGACAAGCGCAAAAACGCGAGAAGGGGAAGAACTCGCCCACAGGAACGCCGGCCGGGCGCCGAGGGCCGCGTGCCGCATCCGCGAAGTCCCGTCAAGCAAGATGAAGGATCGCTTCACCAAGAAGCACGTGATGGGCACGAAGGGGGCGCCGGGCGTGACCGAGCCTATGGCGCAGCCCGGCGGCGGGGCGGCGACGACGCTTCGGGGGACGGCGCCGTAACGCGTCGTCTTCGCATGAACTTGCTACGCGAGTCCAAACGCCCGGTGGCTCACGCCGCCGCAGTCCTTCTTCACCGAAAGCTCGCGACGCCCGCCTACCTCAAGTTGTCGAGCTCGGCGCGATCACCTTCCCCGATGTGGCCGATCATCCCGACACATCCGTACCCGGGGAGGTACCAGCCGTCGTCGATCCCATCGCCGGCACCAAGCGCCTCGGCAGGTGTTGATGGATGGAGCGGCGGCCTCAACCTCCTTCTACGCCCACGCACTCCGGGGCCCTCGGCATCACCAAGGCGCGCGCCGCCCCTCACGGACCCGATCCATGGCGTAGTACGGGGAAGCGAGATGATCCCGCCAGCGGTCGATCTCCCCTGGCCACCTGCCGGCACCCGGATAACTTCCGGAAGGGAGACCGCGTTCAGGTGCTCCCTTCAAACGCCTACCATTTGTCAAGGCGGCCGTGCTATCACCCGAAATTCATGGCCGTCCCCCAACTACACCTTACCTCAAGCTTAAGATCCCCGGGCCAAGGGGGTCATCGCCGACTCCACCTTCGGGAAAGCACGCGTTCGGATGCGGTAGGTCACGTCCGAAGCGCCGATGCAGCGGCCGAGATCGAGCAGATGTCAAGATGGCGCCCGGGACAGTCAAGTGAGGACACCCCGAGCTCAAGAAAGTCTGCGGGCACGAGCTCGCTGGGATGGGCTCGAAGCGCCCGAGACGAGGCCATAGGTGAGCTCATGAAGACCGTGAGGCACTTTCGAGGCCGAAGGACGCCAAGGAGATAGAGGTCAGTAATGATGGCCACGCCCTCCGCGTAGGGTCCGAGCTCTCTCCTAAATAGGAAGGCGAACTCGTCGACTTCCTCAGCGCAAACCTCGACGTGTTTGCGTGGAGAGCCTCGGACTTGCCGGGCATACGAGGGAAGTCGCCGAAAGCACTCCTTGAACATTAAGCCGGCTCTCGCCGGTGAAGCAACGGCTTTCGGGCGTTTCGACGACGATCGGCGCCAAGCAATCGCCGAGGAGATAGATAAACTCTTAGCCGCTAGGTTTATCAAGGAGGTGTATCATCCCCAGTGGATAGCCAACCCTGTACTAGTCAAGAAGAAGAATGGGAAATGGAGAATGTGTTGATTACACGGGTCTCAACAAGGCATGCCCGAAGGATCCGTTTCCTTTGCGGCATCGACCAAATCGTTGACTCCACCTCCGGTGCGAAACCCTCTGTTTTTTCGACGCCTACTCCGGCTACCACCGGATAGCGATGAACGAGCTCGACCGCCGCCACCTCCTTCATCCCTTTCCCGTTTGGCGCATTACATTTGCGTAACGATGCCCTTCGGTTTGACTGACTTGGCGCCACCTTCCAAAGGTGTATGCGAAAAGTCTTCAATGAGCTCCTGGGAAGCTTGTAGAAGCTTACGTCGATGACATCGTCGTCAAAACGAAATCCTCGAAAGAGCTCGTCAGGACCTCGAAAAGGTTCGCCAAACTGAGAGAATACGGGGTCAAGCTCAACCCAAAAATGCGTTTTTCGGGGTCCCGCGGAGAGCTGCTCGGCTTTATCGTCTCGCAGGCGCGGCATCGAGGCCAACCCGAAGAAAATCGCCGCCATCACGAGCATGGGGCCGATTAAGAACGCAAACGCGCTGGCTCACTCCGCCTCGCCTGGCCGAAGTCGTTTCATAGCCCGGCTCGGGGCCGAACCTCCCTCTCTACAAGTCTGCCGAAGAAACGGCGCTTCTCACGGACCGGCTGACGAGGCCAAGCCCTCGACTCCGAAACAACTCCTTGCCACCCTTTTGTGCTCGTTGCTCCTGCGCTAATGAGCCAATCCTTCTCTACATCTCGGCCACCTCGAAGGTGGTGAGCACCGCGCTCGTCGTCGAGAGGAGAGGAGGAAGGAAGGGCACTCAAGGTACGGCGTCGGTGTACTTCGTCGAGTGAGGTCCTCACCGACACCAAAACTTCGCTACTCCGCATTTCCGAGAAAGCTTCGTGTAGCGCCGCTCATCACCGAGTTAAGCTCGGACATTGCCGACTCCCACCCGGTGACCGTCGCCCCGGTATCCCTCGGAGGTCATCCGGCAGCCCGAGGTCACGGGGACGCACGGCCAAGTGGGCGGTCGAGGCTCATGGGAGCCGAAATCACGTCGCGCCCGGAGACGCCATCAAGTCTCGGGCTCGGCGGACTTCATTGAGATGGACCGAGGTCGAAGCGACCACCTAGGCCCGGCGACATCGATCTTGGACCCTACACTTCCGACGGATCGAAAAGAAGCACGGCGCCCGTCGACCAGTTTTCACCTCTCCGAAGAAGGTGTGCATGAAATACTCATACGCCGCACTTCCAGCGCCCAACGCGGGGCGAATCTGACGTTGGTAAACGGCATGGTGCGACGAGCTCGACATCCCAGGCACCTCGGTCCGGGGCTGAGGTTCGTCAAAAACGTAAGTCATGAAAGAGGTCGATTGCGTCAACCCAAGATGGTCGCAGACCACCGAAGGTCCGAGAACTTGAGGAACATTTCCACGGGCCGAGGGTCAACCACGATCCACCGCAACCTCAACAACGACGCCGACGCCCTCGCCCGAAGCTTCGCGTCGGACAGTACCCGGGTTCCCGAGTCTTCATACCACGCACGAACAGCAAGCCTTCGACACGGCTCGGGGGCCAGCCCGAGGTGCGAGCTCAAACCCCGAAGCGGACCCCATGGACACCGACGTCCGCGATACATCGAGCGGCTCCCGATACAAGGGCTGCTTGGCGACGGAGTCACGATCACCTCCGGAGCCGACTCGCGGGCGGCCGGGTCGGGTGAACCAACACCGAACGGGAGGCGTGTCCAGTTGCTACGATGGCTGGGCAAGGCGAGCTACCCCGGGGCATGAGGAGTCACGACTAGCTAGCGGAGGGCTAAGGCTTTGCTCTCGTAGGGGAAGAGCTCTACCGGCCCAGCGGGGCAAGCGGCCTCTCTGTTGCATCACCGTCGAAGATGGTCGAGCTCGTCAAAGATCCCCACGGGGCGAATCGGCCATCACACGGCACCGCGCTCGTCGAAAGCTTTCCGTCAAGGTTTTCGACGGGCCGACGCCGCCGGCGCCACCAGTCGCCCGGCGTTTCGCAGGGCCGCCAGCCGTAAGCGCACACCTCGGCCAAGCCCTCCAAACGATTCCACCACGGCGTTCGCCGTCGGGGTCTTGACATGGTAGGACGTTCAGAGGACGGCCGGATACACGCATCTCCTCGCCGCGCATCGACAAGTTCTCCAAATGGATCGAAGTCATGCCCATCGCGATGGGAGGCCGAGGGGAGACCCGTCAAGTTCTTCACCGGCATTATCCACCGCCTTCTGGAGTCCCGACTTCGATCATCACCGACAACGGCACCAACCGTGGGGGAAGTCTTCATCGACCGGGTGCAATGATCCGCGGCATCCGCGCCGACACGCCGTATCGGCCACCCCTGGACCAAACGGACGGGTAGAGCGAGCCTGAATGGCATGATCCCGCAGGCGTGAAGTCCCGCATCGCCGGGAGGCTCGAAGTACGCCCGCCGATGGCTAGTCGAGCTCCGCGGTCGTGGAGTCTTCGCACCACACCGGGGCCACGGACGAGAGACCCGTTCTTTTCCTCGTCTTAGTCAGGCGGTTCTTCCTACCCGAGCCCGAATGCGGCTCACCCCGAGCCGGACCTTCTCGACAGCACAATAACGGCGCGCTCGAAGGCGCGCCGCGACCGGCTCGACCGGCTTCCCGTGACATCGCGCTCATCCACTCCGCCAAGTACCCACAATCCATGCGGCGCTACCACGGCGACGCGTCGGGGGCGAGCCTTCGGCGTCGGCGATCCGCGTCCTACGACGAGTCCAAAGCCCGAGGGGCGAGGGCACAAGCTCTCGCCATGGGAGGGTCCCTTTATCATCGACCAAGTGTTGAGGGCGACGCATTACAAGCTCAAGGACCATCGGGGCGAATCCTCCTAACGCATGGAACATGCGAGCGACTCGTAAACTTCTACCCCTTAAGATGTATTTTGAAATATCATAGCTGTAAAAAGTGATAAGACACCGATTCGATGCAAAAGATACATTACAAGCATCTAAATTCACGTCTTAAGCTGCGAGCAATGGCGGGCCTTCATCACGACAAAGGCCCGCCCTTGCTCGGGAGGCTAAGGAATGGCGGCACACACCCCATCGGTTTACTACACCAATTTTTTACTTAAATTCTTCACAAAAAAATCACAACAACGAGCTCTAAGCTCACGAGGGCAGGTCTCCTTTTCCTCAACGTCTTAAAACAACTAAGTCACGAGTTCGTCAACAAAAGGCATGGCGCGGCGCCTTTTTGATCTCACACGCCCCCCCGGCTAACGAGCGGCGCCATTAGGCTTTTAATCTGAACTCGTAAAAAGTTGGAACAAGGACACGGGATAGGAAAAGGAACACGAGTGATCTTCATTCAGAACACGAGTCCCTTTAAATCCTTAACAATAATACCTCAACTTCGAGGACTTAGAAACTAAGCAAAAAGGGGCTTATTTGAGCTCCTGTTTTTACTTGAGAAGGAGGGTCCTCGATCCATCGCCCCATGACAGAGTGCCCACCGCGGCCTCCGGCTCGGGCTGCTCGGCTCCCTCCGTGATGAGTCGGGACTCCCACCTCTCGTGGCAAGCTTATAGAGCTCGGCGGACAACTCCCGAGGTCGGAGGCTCGGCGGCGGAGTGATCTTCTGCCGGTTTTGGCGTCATTCGATACCGGCGCCCATCGCCTTCACCGCCTCGGCGTCCATTTCGGATGGCCCGAAGATGCTGTTGTGCGGCCTTGTGGACCACCGGTGCGTCCTCTGCCACCTTATGCGGCACTCTGATTCGCTCCGCCCACTTCCATCTCCTCAACAGGGCGTCGCACACATCCTGGCCCGCGATGGCGGATCTCGGCGCCTTCCTTGAGCTCGCCGCCTCCTCCGTGGCATTAGAGCACAAGCCGAAACGCTCAAGCTCCTCCTTCGCGTCTACGAGCTCGGCGGTGCAGCTACTTCTGTCCGTCTCCTTCCCCTTCGGCCTTGGCCCCAGGCCAGCATGCTCGGGGGTGGCCTCGGCGGAGGCAAGATTCGGCTCCATGTCCTGCGGCGTGATCACGGCGCCTTCGAGGGACTTCTCCTTCTCCCTGCAAGGCAAGAAGACGGTTCAATAACGAGTCACCACGACTTCGATACCGCGGGGCGAGGATCGGACGCCCGCTTACTCCGCGACTCACTATAGAGCTCACGCTCGTTGTGCCGGAAGAAATTACGGGTTCTCCTCGTTGAGCGGTCCCTCTCCCTTGCGATCGTCGCGTGGCGGCGACACCACATTTCGGCGACCTCGCGATCCTCTGGCGAGGCCCGCGGGCGAGACAATCAGCCCCAAATGGAGAAAACAAAAACGCCAAGGCGGGCGGTGACACTCACCGCAAGCTCGGCCTCGCGGCGGAGGCACTTTCGGCGATCTCCGTCTTCTCCTTATGAAGGGCCTCAGCCCTCACGTTGGCCGCCGAGAGCGCGAGCTCCTTGTCCTCGGCCGAGGCGGTGGAGGAGTGTCGAGCTCCTCTGCATTTTCTTCTTATTCTTGCTGTGGGCGACTCAGCCCGGCATCTCTCTTGCCCGAGCCGCCTCGGCGAGCGACTTGGCTCATATGCCGCCGAAAAGGCCGACCTTCCAGCGTCCGGGCGAGGTCAACGGCGTCCTCAGATGCAGGACGCAAGAAATTAATCTTTGAAAAACTGCTGCCCTTGTAGACTCTTCACTCATGTCCTTATGCAGACTCAATGAGCTCTCGAGCAAGCCCCGCCCTCGCTGAAAAGCGTGTCGGTACCGTTGTGTTCTCGGATGGAATCTCATGCACGCTCAAGAGCACAAGCACATGAGCAGCATTTTGGGGAAGCACAAGAAAAAGGGAGAGAACGCTGAGGCCATGAGCGATCTCGAACCTCGCACAAGTTTCGAACGAGCACTGCCTGCGTCCTCGGTGGGCTGCGCCGCAGCGGCGTCATCGAGGGTCGGCGGGAGAACGACGTCATTTCCCCCATGGAACGCTTCGCACGACCCGTCGCCACGCACGGATCCCTCGGGGACCCACGACGTCTTCCGTGGCTAGCCCCTGGCGGGCTCACCTTCGGCTCGCGCAGCCGGGTCGCCTCCGCCCGTCTCTTCGCCGTCGGAGATGTCAATACCGATGATTTCGGTGGCAGCCTCTCGATTCGTCGCATGAGCCACCGACTCTCACTGGTCTTCTCCGGCAGCCTCGCCCATGGCCGAATATCCTCTGACCTCGCCCGCTCCCTCTCCGCCGCCACGATCTCGGCGCCCCTCGCTTCTAACGAGGCCGCTCGGCTGGAGTCTCACGATCAAGTCCGGGGCCACCTGTCGACGCTCGACTTCGCGCCTACGCTGTCCGGCGTGTGGGCCCGGAGAGGAGGAGCTCGAGCATCGGCAGCGAAGCGTAGGTCGACAAAGCAGCCCTTGAACGGGACTCGGCGCCATCATCTCGGGACTCCCGTGAGTCGCGCTCACCGTTCGCGCCGCCGCCGCGCTCGCCGCCAAGGACGGTATCCTCACCAGCCGAGCTGCGTCGCGGCGGCTCGAGCTCGCCCTGACTCTACACTCGAACTCGCGGAGGCCGAGCTCGTCGTTACGTGCATCGAAGAGCTCTCCATCGCCGGGCCCGAGCTCGCTCGGCCGAGGTCTCCTCACTTCGTCCGAGGGCGCCCGTCGGGACACCGGCCGCTCGCAACGCCAATGACAACTAAGACTCAGCGGCGCCCGAGCAGCGGAGTGCACGACCGTGAGGGGAAGAGAACTCACGTCGATATCACGCCTCTTCGAGGCGGTGGCTCGGGCACCGACCCCGGTCGGCTGGCCGAACCCGCCCTCGAGTCGCGAACCGCCGGCGCCGCTGGCTTGAGGCGGGGCGCCGACTCCTCCTCGACCCAGCGGCGTCGCGCCCGGCATCAGCTTCGGGAGCCCCATTGAGGTCCCGATCTCGCCGACCGCGGGCCTGCGGACGGCGGGGGACCTGGCGCTCGGTGCCTTCGCCTTCCTCCTCCCCTTGGCGCTGCCGCGGCCGCGAGCAACTGCTTTCTCGGGGGCTCGGTCGGCCTCTCCGGCGGCGCCCTCTCGAGGGCTTGAACCAAATGACTTCACTTCGCCAACAACGCAAAAACACAAGCTCATCCTCACGGAACTCAAAAGCGATAAGTGGGCGACCTCGAACAAACAAGAAGTCGCGACTCTTACTGCGCCGCGTATCCGCGTCGTGGGAGAACTTGGGGGCTCGGGGCCCTCGCACCCGTCTCGCGTCGGCCGAGTTATCCACCATTCCACCTGTTCGACGGTCTGCGCGGACGCTGCTCGCGTCCCAGCGAACGGCGCGAGCTCCGCCTCCATCTCACGCGCGAGACATCGCCGCTGGAGCGGCACACGGCGCCGCTCGCGAGCCGAGCCTCGATGATATGGTTCACTCGTCAAACCGGGCGTCGCGGAGCGCTTCGTCTTCAACGCCACGGCCTCCACCGCCTCGGTGACGTGATCGCGCGGACCCTCACGCCACACGCCGCTGCGCGCCGAACGCCTTCCCGGGCAGTACTTTCGGCGAGAGGATGGTCGGGGTCGTTCTTAAGGTAGAACCACTCCTCCCTCCACCCGGGGTTTGCCGTCGGGAAGTCGCCCTTTGGGAAAGAACTTCGCGACCTTCCCACCGCGCAAGCTGGATCGTGACGCTGAGCAATCGGAGCCGCACCTCCCGGGACCTCCGTCGCCGCCCTTCAAATACGGATCTTGGCATAGGCGAAGTCTTGCAGGAAGCGCTCGGTTGGGGGAATCCCCAACCATCCCTCGCCTGGCATCGTGAGCGCCCGAAAACGACGGATGCCGTTCGGCGTCAGTCTTTAGGCTTCAGCATGATACCACAGCCGAGCTCCGGAAGAAATGCGTCGGCGGGGACGCCCGAGCCCGCGCTTCGTGGAAGGCCCACGAACGACACCACGTGCCAGCCGTGGTCGGGAACCGTCGCGGCGGCGGCGGGAGGATCCCTCGCCGGCCTCGGAAATCGCGATGCGGGAAGCGCCCAGCGAGGCCCGCGAGGCTCAGTGCTGCTGGCGGTCGCCCGTCGAGCGATGCCATCCCCCATCTTGGCATTTCGGCGGAGCGGATCTTTGGCCCGGAGCGAGACGGAGGCCAGTGGATCTCGAGCAAGAAAGATATGTCCTCTCTCTCTTTTACATTTTCTTTTTTCTCTCTCCGCTCTTGGCTTTCTGCAGAAGGAAGGGGAAGAAAGGTGAATCCGCCCCGATCTCCTCGCCATTTATAAGGCCCAGGTGCGACGGATCGCGCCGAGAAGCGAACCGCCGAGGGTGGGGCCCACGCCGCGCCGCGTGCCCACGCGCGAACGGCTATCGCCACAACAACCCACTTGGTCGCCATCCGGCGGAAGTCCGGGCGGCGCAGCATTAATGGGATAACTCCCGACCAACGGGAAAAATTCCAACGGTAAAAATCCCAACGGCTATTTTTACCGCTGGGCTGACGCCCGAGAGCTCGACTACACCGGCTGAAAATCTTCGAGGCTCGACGATAGAGCTTGATACACGAGCTCGCCATCCTAGAGGTTCTAAGGTGGCCCAGCACAAGGGCTCGACGATCGCCGGGGAACACCACGAGTGAGGGACGCTAAGGCAAAGCGACGCACCGACAGCTCTTGCCCCGAGAACTCGAGCTGAACTCGGGACTTCGCCTAAAGCGTGTTGGTCATAAAGGAAATAACGAAAGCGACTTGAGGTTATCCTCCACGGCTGAGGAGGACCACGAGTCACGGAGGCTCTTCGAGCGAGCCGGAAGCGGTAAAAGTCGCGCCTTTGGAATATGGGTCGGTTACCCGGAGCCATCAGTGAGGCTCGAGCTTGACCTCCCGGACCACCAGCTATCAACTCTGCGAGCACTCGGTTTTTGACCAACAGGGTAAAACCAAGTCGAGCTCACCCCCCTTTTGCGGCCTCGTCTTTATAAGCGAAGCGGACACCACGATAGCCTATAAAAGCCCCCCAGCGGACCTCTCGTCCCCATGGAGCCCTCGGGACTACACCAGCAGTTCGCTCGGCACTCTGCGGGGATCACCCGGGCGTCACCGAGGCAGAGCAAGCAAAGGGAGGAACACGGGGGCTACTCTCTGGTCGAGCGAAAGGCGACCAACTAAGCCAGGGCCTCACGTGCCGAGAGGGAATTTGTTACGGACTCCAGAACACTATCGACAAGATTTACATCCCACGCTTCCGTCACAACCTCGGGCGAGACGCCTCGCCCGGCGAGCTCGAGACCTCGCGACTAACTCACGGTCGGGACCTCGGCCATCTGAGGACAAAGTGGTACCCTAACCCTTACGGCTTTCATTGTTCGCCAAAGCATACATATAGACACGAGTGCATGAACCCGATAAAGAAACTACAAAAGCGAAAGGATACGAGAAGGGTCCTATCTACGCGGCTCCCCCGGCGGCGGCGTCCCTCACGGCCTCACAGAGCTCGCGCCAAAATCTCGGTCGGCGTGCGTCTTGCGGTCCTTGTCGAGCTCCGGCTTGGTGGCGATGACCTTGGAGGGTGGATACCCGTTGGCGATTAGACGTTCACCTTCGCCCTTGCGGTCCTTATCGAGCGAGCTTGGTAGCGAAGACGACCTGCGGAATGGGAAGCGCGCCGCCAGCCTGCAGGACTTTCGGCGGGCTACTTTTCACGCAGCGAGTGGCGCTCGGCGCTCGAGCGTTGGCTACTACCGCCTCGCTAGTGACTCGAACTCTCGACGCCGGCACCAAGGCTGCTGCCACCGAAGCTCTCCCATCCGCAAAAACCACGGATCTCGCTGCGGTCGGCGCTCGCCGACGACGCTATCGCCCGGGAAGCCGCTCACGCTCAGCGACGCGCGCCGCGAGCGTAAACTACGGAGCCGCTCCGTAAGCGTATCCGCCTCTTTCCGGGTAGCTCGCGACGGAATTACAGGGAGGATCGCGAGCGGACATCACCCCAAAAAGACCAAACAGGGAAGGGGAGACGCTCACCGCGGCGCAGCCGGCTCGGCATTTCGCATCGGACGCGCGCATCGCGAAGCTCTCGCTCCAAGGTGTCGATGAGCGCCGCCACATCTCTCTCCACGGCAGCGCTCGGAGTGTCCAGGCTGAGCTGGCGATCACCGCCCGGGGCGGAGGCGGAGGCGGCGCCGGGCGCTGGCGAGAAGGCATGGCCCGGCGCGAGCGTGGGATCGACGCCGACGCATGTTGGGCGCGGGGAAGACGAATCCTCCTCGGCGGCGCCGGCTTCCTCCTCCCGGGCCTCCCGCGCCTGAAGATCCTTGACCCTCCATCCGCCGAGCCGAAGGTGGCTCCGAGGGGAGGAGAAGAGTGCTGGGGAAGAAGACGCAATGCCACCTCCACGACTCGAGCCCTTGTATTTATAGCCGCCGCGACGCTCACCTCCCCACGCGGGAGGCACCCGGCGCAGCTTTCCCCACGATCTCCACCTACGATGCACGACTAGCGAGGTACCGTCGCCAATGACGGCGACTGCGTAATCGCGACCAATCAGCGGGGACGCAGCGCTCGCATGAACCACCGAGTAAAAACAAAACGGCAGACGGCGCTTTCGGTTCCCAAGGAGCCGCCACGAGGCCGCCGCGAACGACTCACGAGCCGGCTCATTGGAAAAATCCACTAAGGGGAGAGCGGGCTCACCCGATGGCTCGGGACTCGGCTAGCCGCTGGGTGCCGAGCACCCATACTCGAGGTCGATCTGACGCCGATCGAGCGTAAGAAAGGCGAACTCGAGGGATCGACTGACCTCCCAAGACAACAGGTCGGGACGGGCTCACCACAACACTAAGAAAGCCTCCGCGTGAGCTCACGACTCCCGGAGCCTCGGTCTACAGCTCGTCGAGTGCAGCTGCCAGCACTCCACGCACTGCAACATGACTCTCAACCCCTCAGCTCCAAGTGGCGCTCAAACGGGAGCATTTGAGAGAGACCTCCTCTCCTCCCAAACGCCGGGGCTACTGTGGGGGATCAATATTTTGATGACCCCAATCCGTCAATCAAGACCCTCGACATCATGTCTCGGGTGATTCTAACCAAGGACCTCTCCTCCACCCATGAGTCGCCTCAGCCGAGAGCGGTGTTACGCGGCGCACGGAGCTCTTTTCACAAGCAGAGACCTCTTCATCCGCTTCGCCGAGGTCTCCGTCGCCGACCTTTTCGAATGCGCGACTCGAAGCTCGAGGCGTAGACCTCTTTCCGCTTCGGCCGAGGTCCCTGCCGACGGCCCCTTCAAGCTTAGGCGCTAGAGCTCTCCGACGCGACCTCTCTCCGATTCGCCGAAGCTCGGGCTCGAGCCGAACCGCTTCAACAAACGCCTCGCCTACGAGCTCGTCCCCACAGGCGCCACGCTGAAGACCGCAGTACTGGGGAGTTGGCCAACCACTCGACAGCACCGAGAGGCCATGCGCGGAGGCACAGCGTGGCGGAAAGACGGCCCGTCTGCCGCCCGCCCATGCCTCGATGACTCCAACGAGCGTCCGCAAGACGCCACGAGTACGAGCGGCGTGCGCGATACCTCATCCACGGCATGGACACCCCCCACGCCGACGGGACCGATTCCAACCCGCGATTGGGGGTCGGTGCGACTCTTCTCAGCCACTGACCGGGATTCGCGTGGCGGCCGATCGACCAATTTTGGCATCCAAGGCCGCCAAGAGCTCAAGAGAGCGCGCGCCAACCAAAGAGCTCGATCCGAGCTCGACCGTCGTGATCTCCCGCCTACTCAAGCAACTCGCCATCATGACCGAGACGCGACTACCCGTGACGCCATCGTCGGCCGCATATGGGCACCCCCATACCGAAGGGACGGCTTCCAACTACGGTCAAGGGACCCAGGCGACGCGATGACCACCGCCCATGCCCCGAGCCGCCATGTACTGGCCGACGACCGAGTCCTCAAGCATCCAGGCCGCCGGAGCTCGAGGTAGTCTGTTGGCCAACCCACGAGCTCGCCTCGAAGAGCTCTTTCGCCGACGAGCACACGCAGTATCATATTGTTCCACCTACCCCCGCCCCAACTCGGAGAGCTTCACATGTTCTATCCCCCTTGCCACTATAAAAAGGAGGGGTAGGGTCTTCGCTGGGGCAAGCAAGAAAAGAAGAAGGACAACGCACCCGGTTCTTCTCAAATCCGCATCCTCTCACTCATATTGGCACTTGCCTCAATCCCATAGAGACTTGAGACCGGCTCCCTCTCTCGCTCCGCTTATGCGCACTCGGTATGAGCATTTGAGCTCGGGTAGTGAACACACCGGACTAGGAGCCCGACTTTCGCCCGAACCAAGATATAAATCCCGTGTCATTGTCTCCGCAGCTAGGCCATTCGAGTCCGCGACTAGCCA
>JADLZK010007450.1:0-44303 GCA_015847255.1 Hyparrhenia diplandra
GGTAGAGATATCATTAGTAGAAAAGCCGACCTTACCGAGTCAAATTGAGAAGCGGGACTTAACATAGACAACACATTACTTGGGAGCACAAACATGATGCCACAAAACAGTTGTGCCACAAGCATATATGAAGCAAAATAGAAGTGACTGTATGAAATAGAAGCAGTGGTAAATTCCAGTTTTGACAATAGAAGCCACAAACACTTGTACAAATTAATTACTAAGGTTTTGACAATAAGATTAGAGATTGTGGCAGGAAAGTTGATCCATAGTACACAGACTGCATTCATGAAGAATAGACATATTGTAATTTGTATCGGGTATTGCAGGTTTACATGAAATTTTACATGAGGAGGGGTTATGGCGGAGACAATCATTAAACATAAGTATATGAAAAATAAGAACATGCATGAAGTCAAACATAGACTCAATGATTCACCAATGTGGGCTGATTTACTAAAAGATCAAAGAAATTTACTTACATGGTAGAGATATCATTAGTAGAAAAGTGACCTTACCGGGTTTTGGTTGGACTCATGGTTATACAATAAGCCTATGCGTGCTATTTTTCCTATTTTATTTAGCTTGACCGATCAAAAAAATGTCACAAGATGGAAGTTAGAAATGGTTTGCAAATTACTTTTAGGAGATGGTTATATCATGAGTTGAATTGTGGAAAAAAAAAAAAAGGAAAAAACCCACCCAAGAAAACCCCAATCTCACCTCGTCGGTGGTCCTGGTCGAGTCGGAGTTGGAGAGTGTGGCGGCGCAGCCGGCCCCGGGCGACGGCGGGGCTCCCCATCCGACGAAGGCGCCTTGGCGGGGACAACTTCGCCCACAGCGCCACCGCCAAACGAGCTAGTTCGCGATGCTCCGCGATAACGCTGTATTTCTTTGGTGCGGGCGACCCCGACCTATCTGTTTTGCCCGACCTTCCCGCGCCCCCGGGTGAAGCCCTCGGGCCGAGGTCGAGGGTTCGCCACGCACGCTACGCGTTGTCCCCTTGCGGACCTTCATCGCCTTCTTGGTCCGGAGAACTTGCCATGCGAGTCGCTCTTGGTTGCTTGTGCGCATCGACCGGCGGGATTCTTCAACCACGCCTTAGTCATGGCTGCAAATGGGGCGGAGGCGTCGCCGTGGAAAAACCCTGTTGAGGTAGGTGGAACGGATGAGTGAAGGGGGGGGATGAGATGCGGATCTTGGTGAGTAAACGAGGTGGGTTCCGGAGGGGGATTTATAGGTCGTTTGCGATATAACTCGTTAAATAAAATCGTTCACGCTAACAATAGAAAAATGCATGGTTAGCATAATGGTAAGACTCCATTGGTTTTTAAGATGTGGTGCTAGGTTCGAATCCTAGGTGCCATTTGTTTTTCTTATTCCAACATTTCTTTTTTTGCTTCCTTTTTAAAATACATTAATGAAGGTAACAAAATCTAAAAATTTGGTGGGACAGCTCCTTTTGCTGTAGCTTGTTGACGAATGCACATAACATCATAGTTTGGCTCCATGAATACCCCAAAAAGGTTTGAGATGATTCAGAGAAAGTGTGTAATTATGCCAAGGAAGGGGGCTATGTGCCACTAGATATTAAAAAAAATGACATGCAAATAGATTCATAATTGCAAAAGCTAACTTTAACTTCATATATATATAACCAGATGAGACTTAATTGTTCTCCTTCCACCACGCACAACCATATTTATAACTTACAAGCACAATCGAACGGGGAGATAATTATAGATAGAGTCCAGCTTGGACACCTCGTCCACCAAGTTCTAGGGAGATACTCCTCTTGACTCCTCAATCTCTGCCTTCAACTCCGCCTTCAACTTCGCAATGATCTTGTCATTCTTGTTGTCCGTACCTTGCGGGGAGGAGGACATTGATTCTAGTGGTGACGTCGGACAATTCCAACTTGGTGACTGTCGGACATCTCTTCATTCTTTTGGGACACCTCGTGCTTTCGACCACCTTCACCGACAATTCTTCCTTTCTCTTACGCACCTCGGTTTTGGCATAAGTGCAGTGAATGCAACTCTAAAAAATATATAAACAGGTTAAACACATACCCAAAATTACTAAGAGTGCAAACTTGGTTCAAATATAAGTTCTTTTGATCATATACTTGAAATAGACACATACGTAAATGTTCAAATATAAGTTGCTAACTTCGGTGTCACTTGCATCCAAACAACATATGGAAAAAAAAAATAAATGCATGTGTCTGCGCAATTTGTTTTCTAATCACTGCACTCTGTGACATTGGTCCACCGATTTAATCGTGATACTCAATCCTATGCGGTTGCGAAACATTGATCTTACTTTTTTATGGTCGAAGGCTGAGTATCGAGTATAGATGAATATATGGTGACGACCTTACATTTGCGAGAATGGTTTTTGTATGCGAGGAAAAACTGTTTTGGTCCTTCAAATAATTTTTTAATTTAATATAAATTGTTGCTTTGAGCGAATACTTTGGTAGGTGGTTGCAAGAGTGAGAGGCATGGGAACACGCGCCAATAAGCGCATGTTTAGTAGGGGGTTTTGATTGTGGGCGGGTACTCGAACGACCACTTCCCGAGTAGTTTTCCATCTTCTTCCTCTATATATCGACCAAGGAACCTTTGCACGCCGCGCCCACTCGCTGCATTTTCTTTTGATCGATCATTCTTGATCTCACCAAGCAACCGCATCCATGGAAGACAAAGGCAAAGCTAAGTAGAGGAGGACGCGATAATGGCGTGATGTCAAGAAGCAGGGGAGATGAGTATGTTACGAACTGTTTTATCAGTATCTACTCCTCCTTGCGGATGGTTGTTATCTTTGGATGCTAGATGATCTACAAATGCTGTCTATTTCCGCTCTCGATAATGGAAATGGGGTTAACCCGGTTGGGGGAAAAAACTACTACTCGTCCTACTTTAATTTGTAACCTTGACATGAATTTCTCTGTTTTTTTGCGAAGGTCTTACGGATCCGGTGGCGATGATGTCTACGGATCCGGTGAAGATGAAGGAGGCGCTGCGAGAGGAAGCGTGCGGACCACAAGTACACCGGGCATCATCTTGACGAGAAGGCCGATCAAGCACGGCTTCTTGAGTCCATTTTACCTTGATATGTTACCCATGACTTTGCTCGAACACTATGTTTCAATCTTCTTGCAGTTACACATGCTTTATTTATTTGTACAATTTTGTATGATTTTGAGAAATGTGTGTACATGGATAATTGTAATTTCGAGGGATGTGAATGACACATAGGAATGAGCTAGAGATTTTTTCATGGATATATGGTATTTTTTTACTTGCACGGCCTGATTTGTTTTTCTTATGATTATCTGCTGAAATTATTCGGGGGACGGTCGGACGTCTAGCACAACTCCTTGAAGCCGCGGACGCGTCGTGAAAGCAAAACATCGATCACGTGGAGCGCTCAACCGGAAGGCGAGGATCAAGCGTGCTTTTCGCCATTTGGTTGAGATTTGTCAAGGAGACTAAGGAGTCCAAGTAGATTTGATCTATGTCATATGTATCTTTTTTTGTTTCATGCTGTAATTTGGGATGTGTAACAATTCTTGGTCGGTCGGTTAGTTGTCGGACTATTGGTTGTTACATTGGCGTGCTTGTTTAATTAAAATGTGAACAACCACAAACAAAATGTGACGACAAGTGACGCACGAAACAAAATACAACGCTATCTTGATCACTAAATTGCATTCGGCAAATTCATTCAATTAAATTTATACTATACGATCACTAAGAACTTGCTATTGGTTCTACGTCTTGTGAGTTCATGCATGATCAAACACAAACAAGGTGCCTAGCACCAAAGAACCCTACAAATAATCTCAAAAACCCACCCAATAAACCCTAGCCTCACCTGGGGGTTGTGCGCCGAGGTCGGCGAAGCGGCGATGAGGTCGAAGTTGATGGCCCTCCCAGAACGAAGCACCATTGCGTGCGCGCTAGCGGCGGGGGAGCCATGGCGAGCCAGAGCCCCCATCTCAAACCCCGGTGGGATCCGGGAATGTGGATGTCGCCGCCGCGGCAGCCGCCCGCTGGCCCCCGGAAGGACCGGCCGGGAGGAGGAGGCGCCCGTGTCCGGGCGGAACCGGTGGAGCCACCTCGTCGTCGTCGTCGCTGTCCACGGACCCACCTCCGGTCTTCTTGTCGCTTCCGGTTACTAGCGGCGTCGCGATCGGGCGGATTCTTCATCTCCATGAGGCCCGGCCGGCGTCCTCTGGGCGGCGTGAGGAAGGCGTGGTGGCGGTTGTAGCGGCGGGCGGTGGAGGAGTCGGAGCCTAGGAAAGGAGAAATGAAATGAGGGCCCGGATTGATCGGTTTTTTGGTTTTCTAACATTTTATTTTTTTTCCTTTCCTATTTTTTTTTTGCCACTTTTTGTGTGTGACCATGGCATTGTAATTTATATTTGTTTTTGTCAACATGTGTCCATCACCACTTTCTCTGAATTAGATCAAATTACATGGTACACCAAAAAGGGGGTGTCCTTGCAATTTTTTAGATATTTTTAAACTACATTTGGGTATTTTGACATTTTTTAAACAAAATCAACAAATAATCACAATAATAGGTAAACTTGGTCTAAAAATTGCACAAATGCACACAACATCATAGGTTGGCTACATAGACACCCCAAAAAAGTTTGAGATGATTCGGAGAAAGTGTTACTACACATCTCACACTAGCTTGAGCATCTCTCACTTAGTGACTAGAGCAGTGTGAGAGATGTGGGCCATTGTTGGGATGTGCGGCAACACTTTCTCGAATGGACTCAAATTTTTTGTCAACATGGTTCACCAAAAGGAGGTGTCCTTGCAAAATTTTAGATTTTTTAACCTACATTTGGGTTTTTAACATTTTTCTTGACTAAATCAAGAAATAATCACAATAATAGGTAAACTTGGTCTAAAAATTGCATAAATGCACACAACACCATAGTTTGGTTCCCTAGAGACCCCAAAAAGTTTAAGATGATTCAGAGAAAGTGTTAATACACATCTCACACTAGCTTGAGCATCTCTCACTTAGTGACTAGAACATGTGTGAGAGATGTGGGCCATTATGGGGATGTGCAAGCAACACTTTCTCGGAATGGACTTAAATTTTTTTGTCAACATGGTTCACCAAAAGGAGGTGTCCTTGCAAAATTTTAGATTTTTTAACCTACATTTGGGTATTTTAACATTTTTTTCTTGACTAAATCAAGAAATAATCACAATAATAGGTAAACTTGGTCTAAAAATTGCACAAATACACACAACACCATAGTTTGGTTACCTAGAGACCCCAAAAAGTTTGAGATGATTCAGAGAAAGTGTTACTACACATCTCACACTAGCTTGAGCATCTCTCACTTAGTGACTAGAACATGTGTGAGAGATGTGGGCCATTGTGGGGATGTGCAGCAACACTTTCTCAGAATGGACTCAATTAATTTTTTGTCCACGTTCTACACCAAAAGGAGGTGACCATGCAAAATTTTAGATTTTTTTACCTTGATTTTGGTATTTTAACATTTTTCTTGGCTAAATCAACAAATAATCACCAAAATAGGTAAACCGACGCCGCCTACCCTAATCTATCAGTCCCGCCTCCCCTAATCCCTCTTCACGTTCCGCCGCCGCCTCCCTGAATCCGCGACCGACCCGCCAAGAACCGACCTCGCCCGGCTCCAAGAAGATGGTGAAGGATCGAAGCCCGGTTCAGCCGGTGTCGAGGGCGGCGCTCAACGGCCGATCTCGGTGCATCCATCGGCATAGGGGGCAGCGGCGACGCCGGAACGCCGTTGAATAAGTACAAGACCTTGTCGGTGACCCACGTGAGAATCCGCCGCCCCCAACTCCTTGTTCATACAATGACTGTTCATACTTTTGTAAGATTTTTTGTATAGTTTATGCTTAGCCCTATTCATACATCCCTTTGTGGGATTTAGAGGTGGCAAAATTAGGTAGGTAGATCTATTTTAGAGGCTAATACATCTATTTAGAGTTCGATATGCTTTCATGCTTTGATTTTTTTCCACGCGGATTACTCCATTTCCATTTATGCAAACGGAAATATAGAAATGTTGGGATAATATTAGAAGATTTTGGGTCACCGGACCAATTTCTTTTAATCAAGTTCTCCTTAGTGAGCACAAGCATCATAAGTCATTTGCCATAGGAAAATTTTAATAGGTAATTTTACTTGTCCGGATGTTTTTATGATATGAAACCAGAATTAGAAATGGTCAAGGCCTCATAAGCAGATTTGATGTAAATTTAGACTTCTTAGACAAATTCCAAAACACGTAATCGGGAGAATCATTGAAGAAAACATGCATGTCGGCTTTAATGTTATCCCAATTTTCCTTTAAACACCCATATAGCCATCTCCTAAAGGTCACAAGTGGTTCCATTCCTTACCTCTAAAAGCTGTGATATTCTTGTTTTCGGTTAAATAGCACAATCGAGAAAATAAAAACATATCTCAAGAATTTACGGAGTATCATCCGTTTGGTAGTCTTTGAGTAGGACTTAATGTCCAAGAATGTTTACTTTACGTTATGTAGTGTTAAGTGAGCCTGTGAATTTGAGTTCTTGAGAGATATGCGAGAATCTGTATGGGACAGTGTGATCCACACGGGAACTTAAACCTGCATGTTTTGAAAGAATGCTTTCTGTTACACTTTTCTGTTATGCTTACAAAAAATTATTGTTCAACTTTCTCAACATTTCACTATTTCAGGAATGTATCTGCTGCAACAGAACCATCGATGCGGAGAACAGGATGATGGAGTGTACTTGCAAAGGCACAACCACATAATCATGCATGTGGAGGCCGCTGCGCCACCGTGCTAAGGATATTAAATTTTTGAGAGAATTTTGTGGGCGATTAGGATGCAAAGATGGTTAGGAGGGTGGAATCTCTTGAGTGCCGGATGGAGTCGACAAAGCTTGATCGAAAAGAGCTGCGGGAGGGCGAAGAAGACAAATGAATCCGTCGAAAAGTATGCCATCAAAGTCGTCTCGGCTGAAATTTTTTCAAGGAGAAGGACAAGATCATCTCGGGTTTGAAGCGGGGAGTCGGAGGAAGTGAAGAAGAAGCTAGACACTCTGCGAACACTCGCCAAACACCGCTTGATGCCCGACCTATCTATAGATATATGTATTTAGGAGTTATAAATGTAATTGAGAACAATTAGCACTAAAGTTTGGTTTGGTGGCATCTGTGATGCCGAGATATTTTCGTACTACAGTGCATACGGGTTGTGATCCCGTGAGCTTAAGTAATATATTTTAGAATTTTTTACCTTGATTTTGGTCTTTTAACTGAATGTTTGCAATGTGTAGTTCCACCATGAAGTCATTAGAATAATATCACCGCCACGATCACACAACAAAAAGTCCAAAAAAAAAAGGTAAATAAAATAGTATTCTAATCGAGAATGGAGCCATAATGCTTATGTAATGAGAATTATGTCTTGTGTCATAACTTAGGATATGGCTTTTGTTTCGAATGCTTATCTAATGCGCCTTGTCTCATAGCAGCCTTGATGTTTTTTGGTTTGTTTTTAGTGATGTATTGCTTATCTAATTAGAATTTCTTGCAAAATTGCGATCTGATGCTGGCAGTTCAAGAGACTATTCAGATGCTGCCACCCAAAAAAAAAAATTAAAACTTCCCTAATTTGAAAGTGTCCATATTACCACCTAAAACAAAATATAAGTACTAATCTAATGCAAACATCTAAATAGCACAATGGTAACACTCTCTAAGGTTGAGTCGTAGGTGCCAAGTTCAAACCCCTAAGGATCTTAATTGTTTTGGTATAATCAACATTTATGTTTTTTTTCTTTCTTTTGCTTTCTCTATTTTATTTTCTTTTTTTTAACTTTTTGTGTGTGATCATGGCATATTTTGTCTCCCAAAACACAACAAAAGAGTTTGAGATTATTTCGAGAAAGTGGTACTACACATCTCGCACTATCATGAGCATCTCTCACCTAGTGACTAGAACATGTGTGAGAGATGTAGGCCATTGTGAGAATATGTAACAACACTTTCTTAGAATGGACTCAATTTTTTTTTTTCAACATGCTACACCAAAAGGAGGTGTCAATGTAAAGTTTTAGATTTTTGAGCTTTATTTTGGTATTTTATCATTTTTTCTTGACTAAATCAACAAATAATCACAATAATAGGCAAACTTGGTCTAAAAATTGCACAAATGCACACAACATTATAGGTTGGCTCTATAGACACCCCAAAAAAAGTTTGAGATGATTTCGAGAAAGTGGTACTACACATCTCACACTATCATGAGCATCTCTCACCTAGTGACTAGAACATGTGTGAGAGATGTAAGCCATTGTGAGGATATGTAACAACACTTTCTTAGAATGGACTCAATTTTTTTTTTCAACATGCTACACCAAAAGGAGGTGTCAATGCAAAGTTTTAGATTTTTTTAGCTTTATTTTGGTATTTTATCATTTTTATTGACTAAATCAACAAATAATCACAATAATTGGCAAACTTGGTCTAAAAATTTTACAAATGCACACAACATCATAGGTTGGCTCTATAGACACCCCAAAAAAGTTTGAGATGATTTTGAGAAAGTGGTAGTACACATCTCACACTATCATTAGCATCTCTCACCTAGTTACTAGAACATGTGTGAGAGATGTAGGCCATTGTGAGGATATGCAACAACACTTTCTCGAGAATCGACTCATTTTTTTTTCAACATGCTACACTAAAAGGAGGTGTCAATGCAAAGTTTTAGATTTTTTTTAGCTTTATTTTGGTATTTTAACATTTTTCTTGAGTAAATTAACAAATAAATAATAATCACCAAAATAGGTAAAGTTGGCCTGCTTTTTATTTTTATTTTGACAAAACCCGCCCGCGCAAGTTCCCCTCAAAATCCCTCTTCACATTCCGCCGCCACCCTAATCCCTCTTCACAAGCCGCAACCGCCCAACCCCCCCGAACCGACCTCAGGCTCGAGAAGATGGTGAAGGACCAAGCCCAGCTTTCTTGGGTGACGTGGGTTGCGTGTCCAGCGGCATAGCAGGCGGACCACGCCGGGCCGTCGTGGAAGAAGTTGAAGGCTCCACTAGGCTCCCCCGCTGCCGCCCATCCCGCCGCTCCCAAGACCTCGTCGGTGACCCACGTGAGAATCCACCGCCCCCACAACTTGTTCATACAATGACTGTTCATACTTTTGCAAGATTTTTTTGATAGTATATGCTTAGCCCTATTCTACATTCACTGTGGGATTTAGAGGTGGTAAAATTAGGTAGGTAGATCTATTTTAGAGGCTGATACATCTATTTAGAGGTTATATGGCTAATGGAAATGAGGTTGTAATTGCAAATGTGGAGTATTGATTCTAGAGTCAAGTCTGAATGCTTATTAGCAAGACACATATTGTATCTCTTGTATGTCTCATCTTTGATCGATCATATATGTTTAGTTCCTCAGGTCTGATTGTTTATTGTTTTGAGAAGATGCAAATGCAAATGTTATGAATCATGGATATAGCAGTAGTAATGACGCAGAGCATGTATTTTCTATTTTATTCTTTACTAGAAGCATATAGGTGCATGGACAAAGTGTCACGGTGTTAGCATAGCGTGACAAAGGTTATTTACATGGGCATATTATTTTCTTTTAAGATGTTGATATGGATACATGTATTGAAAGAATTTTGAAAGAATGCTTTTTTACACTTTTCGTTATGCTTACAAATAATTATTGTTCAACTTTATGAACATTTCACTATTTAGGAGACTGATTTTTACCTTTCAAATGATTCTCATTTGCCTTCATGTATTTCAGGAATGTATGTGCTGCAAAGAACTATCAATGCGGAGAACGAGGATGATGGAGCTGTACTTGAAGCTCAACAAAAGAATCATTCATCCGAGGGCGAATGCGCCGCCGAATGCCCCGAATGCGCTAAGGATATTGAACTTGTGCGTAAGGTGTTGACCAATCGGGATGCGTAGATGGTTAGGAATATGGTGGAATCTCATGAGGTCCATTTTGCGGTCGGCAAGCAGACTTGCTCGAAAAGAGCTGCAGGAGGAAGGCGAAGATGGCAAATGAATTCCTTGAAAAGTTAGCTGAAATTTGTTTCAAGAAGGACAAGCTCATCTAGATTTGAAGGAGGAGAGGAGGAAGTGAAGAAGAAGTTTGAACTAGGGGCCAAGAACACCGCTTGATGCCCAATCTATCTATAGATATATGTATATAGGAGTTATAAATGTAATTGAGAACAATTAGCAAAGTTTGGTCTGGTTGCATCTGGAACACATAGGGATGCCACATGCAGATATTTTGGTACTCTGGTCTGCTTGTGATCCCAGGAGCTTAAGTAATATATTTTATATTTTTTTACCTTGATTTTGGTCTTTTAACATGTTCTCAATGTTAGTGAGACATGTGTAGTTCCACCATGAAGTCATTAGAATAATATCACCGCCATGATCACAATAAAAAGTCCAAAAAAAGATAAATAAAATAGAATTAGCAAAAAAGAAGAAAAAATAGTAAATCAAAAAATTTGCCTCAAACGGTTTTGAACCCGAGAGCTAAGGAAGAAACGAGGGAGTGGTACCACCGTGCTAGTGAGAAGTTTTTGATGTGTTCTCGAGATCTAGTGTCTTTAAACATATTCCGAGGCCGCTCCCATCTTCTTCCATACATATAGAATCCCGGGTCATCACTAATCCCACCCCATCCCCAAACCCGCCGCATTTTATTTCCATCCATTTCCATCGCCCGTTGCCGCCGCCGCCGCCGCCACCGCTTGCAACACCACCTCGGCCCCTTCCGCCGCCCAATCGCCGGCGCCAAAGAAGATGCCTAAGTCGGAGGCAAAGAACCCCGACCCGATCCGTCCGGGCTAGCCCGGCAGAAGCGCGGCCGGGGCCGGCGGGTGGACCCGGCGCCCGGCGGCGTGGTGGTTATCCGGGACTACAACCCCTTGGCCGTTGTCGGCTCTAGCTCACGGCGTGTGAAGAGGGCCTCGTCGGCAAAGGGCTCGCGACACTGACGGCTACGGCGTTCCTAACGTGCCACCGGGCTTCGGCGGTGTCGGTCCCGGCGCCGCGCCGGCGGCGCCTCCACCTCGAGGGTCTTTGCGTTCAACCGGGAAGGCCGCCGCCGCCTCCTCATCATCGCCCGGCCAGGTCGCATTCCTCTCATAGCTCACTTTAGATACATATCCAGATTAGAGTGGGGTTTTCTCAGTTCATTTGGGGTTTTCTTTTTTCAGATTATGCAATCTAGATTGAAAATGTAGCATCCACAAAGACGAAGTGCCACATCTTTCCGGCTTCGAATTCCCCTCATGACGCATTGTGGGGTTTTTCTACGCATTAATCATCAACCATAAGAATATTTTGATTTTTGGAGGGATCCTGCTCTTCCATATCCTTTTATGATATGTGCCATTGTCATTAGCAGTCATAAGATCATAGGTAGATTTAATGTAAAAATCTTTTTTGTTTTTGCCAAATGTCCGGATGATTGATCTCCGTGATGATTGAGTCCTTAAAATCAAAATCTTTTGTTTTTCGATTTTGCAATGTAGATTGAAAATGTAGCATCCATATATAAAAGAAGTTTGTGTGCTATGCATTTTCGCCATTGATTGTACTGTTTTGTTGGCACTTGACCCATTCGATTGACTAGTCATCATTGACACATTATGTTTAATCCGGATAGTATTGGCACTTTAGGTTTTAGAAATTAATCCCGTGAGTCAAGTTTTGAATGTCCGAGCTCAAGCTTGATGCTCCATTTTTTTTTTGACTATTAGACATTGACTCATTGATGTGGATTTTTTTTTTGATGGTCTTGGCCCATTGATGTTAAACTGTTACTATGCAAATGAAGATCTCGTATGAAAGAACTATCGTGATATGATGAACTCATTAAGCGACTTATATTAAAACAAATTTTCGTTCAAATTAATAATTTATGTTCCTCCGATCATATTGCAGCCTTGCTTCTCCCCGTCGCAAAGTATGTCGACAATGAGATGGTGGAGCCCCTGAAGGAGCAGGCTTGGAGGGATTTACAAAAGATCTATTTGCTGGAGTGCACTGTTAGTACGAACATTCAAATCATTGAGGGATTGAAGAAGGAGGTGAAGCAGCTGCAGGAGACTGTGTTCCAGAATTGAGAAGGATGGCCCTGGAGGAGAAGCAACTGAGACCATCAGCCATTCATATATTAGTCTCTACTATATAGTTGTTAGTGCCCTAGGAGGCAAGAAGACGTTAAGCCTGATCTGGTGGCACATGGTTGCCCTGAATGTGAACAAGATATTAAGTTTCATCTGGTGTCATGGAGATGCCTTTTAATAATTCTTATTATCTTATTAAATTATTAGTGTTGTTCATGTATTTGTGTTTGAATTTTCAAATCTGAAACCTGTGTGCCAAATCCAAGTCAGCTAAGCTGGCATTTGAAATGTTCATCTAGATGGTTGTCTATGTAAGATACATATGCAGTAGCTCAAAAGGATTTGAACCTATCCTTTTTTTTGGCTTGGTCTGATATCTTTGTTTTAACTAACATAGCTCTCTATTACTTTGTGTGTGAGCATGGCATATTTTGGCTCCCAAAACACAACAAAAAAGTTTGAGATGATTTCGAGAAAGTGGTACTACACATCTCACACTACCATGGGCATCTCTCACCTAGTAACTAGAACATGTGTGAGAGATGTGGGCCATTGTGAGGATGTGCAACAACAAAATTGACTCAGATTTTTTGTCAACATGCTACACCAAAAGGAGGTGACCATGCAAATTTTAGATTTTTTTTTATCTTGATTTTGGTATTTTAACATTTTTTCTTGAGTAAATCAACTAATAATCACAATAAAGTTAAACTTGGCCTAAAAATTGCACAACTGCACACAACACAACAGTTTGGTTCCATAGACACCCCAAAAAAGTTTGAGATAATTTTGAGAAAGTGGTACTACACATCTCAAACTAGCATGAGCATCTGTCACCTAGTGACTAGAACATGTGAGAGAGATGTAGGCCATTGTGAGGATGTGCAACAACACTTTCTTAGAATCAACTCAATTTTTTTTGTCAACATGATACACCAAAATGAGGTGTTCATGCAAATTTTTAGATTTTTTTACCTTGATTTTGGTATTTTAACATTTTTTCTTGAGTAAATCAACAAATAATTACAATAATTGGTAAACTTGGTCTAAAAATTAAACAAATTCATACAACACCATAATTTGGTTCCATAGACACCCCAAAAAAAGTTTGAGATGATTTTGAGAAAGTGGTACTACACATCTCAAACTAACATGAGTATCTTTCACTAAGTGATACAAACATTTGTGTGAGATGTGGGTCATTGTGAGGATGTGTAGCAACACTTTGTCGAATCGTCTCATAATTTTTTTGTTAACATGCTACACCAAAAGGAGGTGTCCATAAAAATTTCAGATTTTTTACCTTGATTTTGGTATTTTAAACATTTTTTCTTGACTAAATCAACAAATAATCACAATAATAGGTATACTTGGTCTAAAAATTGCACAAATGCACACAACATCATATGTTGGCTCCATAGACACCACAAAAAAAGTTTGAGATGATTTTGAGAAAGTGCTACTACACATCTCAAACTAGCATGAGCATCTCTCACCTATAGAGTAGAACATGTGAGAGAGATGTGGGCCATTGTGAGGATGTGCAACAACACTTTCTTAGAATTGACTCAGATTTTTTTTGTCAACATGCTATACCAAAAGGAGGTGTCCATGCAAATTTTTAGATTTTTTTACCTTGATTTTGGTATTTTAACATTTTTTCTTGAGTAAATCAACAAATAATCACAATAATATTTGAATTATATACATGTTCGAAAAACAAAATAAACAATTGTGGCCCTAAGTGTGGGACACACAAAAACTCATGGAAAAAAGAGATTGGCGCCCGACCTTCCCAAACTTAGGCACCAAAAAAAACAAAAAAAAAAATCAAAACTTCCCAAATTTGAAAGTGGCGCCATTTTTACCTCCGAAATTTTTTTTTTAGCAAGCGCGCCCCATGAGGCCGACGTTTTAGCTTCGCTATAATGACACTCTTCCTATTCCCTCCCTAATCCCCTCGCAAAACCAATCTAGAATTCGGTTAGCTAGGGTTCTAGCGCCGCCGCCCACCACCACTAGCATCCTCCTTCCACCACTCTGCCGACGGGGATGCCCTCATCGGCGAGGCGGCAAGGAGGACCCAATCGGGGGGACGATAACACCGCACACACCCGCATCGCCGTCGGTCATGATAAGAGCGATGCCTAGGGCATCGGCAGACGCTCTTTGGGTCACCTTCGCCCCAAATAGCATCACGAGAGGTCGGGCGCCGAAGATGCGGCGGACGACGGCCAAGATCCACTGTAAACTTTTCGACCTACGTCTCGGGGAAGAGACGGCCACAACAGTACACGCTATTATGTTACCAGGTCGGATCGATGATTCTCTCGCTAGTGCTACATTTTTCTTTTTGATGAAATCTACTAGTTCTAACGTATACCCTATATTACATGCTTTTGTGCTCGCGTTTTTTAATTAAAATGTCTATCGCCATATATGCGAGCGGGAGAAATTTGGACAAGCATATGTCATTTTTCTTGGGGAGTGAGGAGGGACAAGATGTAGTTAAGGGATTTAGAGTTGAGAAGAGTCTAATCACGCTTGATAACTTAACAATATTGAAATCAAAAACGGGGGGGTATGGGTCTAGGGACTACATGTACTTCAAGAAGAGAAGTGTTGATGATCCTGGGGCAGCAACACTATGTGAATCAAAGACGATGTTGATGCATTAGACATGGTAGATAATAACCAGCTGGATGAGAGGGTTATTACTATAGTTTTGTATAAGAATCCAGCAGCAGATGCATGTATTGCCATTAAAAAAACTAGAGGTTCCTCTGATAGTGATGAAGACGAAGAGATGCCAGATTTTGAATTGGATGCATACAAACGATGGCTAGATTATATGCATACAAGGGAGCAAGCCATGGGTGAGTTATGATAAATCCCTAGTATGTATATATAAAGTTGGATTTTGCAATGCACTCATGACTCTTATAATCGTTCTTTTTTGAGTTTTAAGATATATACGGGGAGGACACCATCAAGACATACACGTAATGGTTGCGGGTTGAAGGAAAACTTGATTACATCAGTAATATCCCCTAGTTGTCATACAAATTACCATTCTTTTGCGGACTTCAAATTATGCTAGCTCATCATTTGACAAAATTGTCTCAAGCAGATTCGTATAAGGATTTTAGCCCACCGATAAATTCTAGTCAAGAGAGCAACCTAACACCACCGGACTGGCACATTCTCATGCTCGGCGTTGGAGACCGGATCAAGGTAATAGTAATTTGTGTTCATTTTGAATTAGTTTTGTGTTTTATTTATGTCCGACCCTATATGCATTACGTTGTTTAATAACTATTATAACATTTTGTTTCAATGGAATAGGCTCGAGAAAAATGGGAAGAAAAGAGGACGTGGTACCATGAAATGCTTGAAGGGTCTCTACAAGAGAATCGGGGACGGGCAATCAAAAACTGTCCGTTCAGTTTCTCCATACTTGGAAGGGTCAGTAGGTGAGAACTCCCGCATTTTCACTTACGAAATAGTATTTTCTACAAGGAAAAGGGGGCCACTCATTGGAGTGAGAACATGGAAAGATATCCATCCTGAAGTAAAAGAGTCAATAGCATGTGATATATTGGTAAGTATCTTTGCTTGTGTATGAATTTTCATCATATATAATCTATAATGACAACCGACCTAGTTTATAATTATATAATAGGCTAGTTGGGAGCTTGAGGATAATTTGGATTCAAGGAGAATGATATGGGGCATAGCTAAAGAGCGTTATACGGGATGGCGTTCCACTTTAAGTGCTACAACCAAGTCATACAACAGCTACCATGAGAGAATGATGCGAAGCCAAGAAGAATTAGATTATGTCGAATGGCACTATCTCGTTGAAGTATTTTAGGACCGCAACATTCAAGGTCCATTCCACATTGTTACTATTCTTAACAATAGCAATTTGAGAAAAATGGCTCTTTCTCGTCTTTAAGATTATTCTTCAAATCTATGCATTACGTAGGAAACGAGCGTAAAAGAACTCGCAAATCGGTCCCTTAAAAAGACCACACATTTACCATAGCTCCACAAAGTAGGTACTATTCAATGAACCTTTTTTTTTGCTCCTAACTACAAATGTCTTTGCTTTTGATATGCTTGACATTTTTTCAACTATTTTTGGTCCACATAGAGTTCATTTGTAGCAATTCCTAGACATATTCGTAACATGGAGAAATTATCTATCGATTTTTTTTAAAAAAACCAGTTTATTTATTGTTCATAATACATTGTATTACTTTTTTAAGGGGTGATCTTAATCTTATTTTGGTCAATGACTTTTCTCGTCCTTAGGTTACGTGTCTCTAAGCTATGCGTATCGTTTCATAGATTCTTACTACCGGCTTTGTGAATGTTTTCGTTTGAGTTGTCAAAGTGTTTATAGTTGAGTTCATTATATCTTTGTCATTTCGATAATTTTATGATGAGCAATGAAACTTTGGTTAGCCACCTTTGCTTTTGCCCCTTTTGATAATTTTAGTTTACTCGATGCTAAAACAAATGTCATTCATTCTATCCGGGGAAAGATTGACAATTCAAATGGAGCGAACAAGATGGATCGTCATGATGGGATTGCCGATCAAGTGATGGGAGGCCGATAGTTTCCTCATCAAACTATGATTTATTGCGTATCGTGTGTCGATGTAGTGGTTCGTTCAAGCAATGCAAAGTGTGTTGAAAACTTGTTCGTTTTTAAGTACTATACCTATCAAGTTGATGTAGTACATGGTTTGTTCAAACAATGTAGTACGTGTGATGGAATTTTATCTTGAATGGTTAAATCGGTGTATATAAGTATGATATGTATATATTATTGCATAAATATTATTGATCCCTGAAATATATGAGCGTGGCGAGAATAGACATGTGGCAATAGCTACAAAATTATGGTAGCAACAACATTCGTGGGAAAAGATATTTTATCCTATCGCAACCCATTTTTTTCGATGTCATAAAGGTCGAAGCAATAGAGGTGGCCACATGTAACAACCATTCAAACTGTGTGGTTTTGGTAGTAATATAATGGCCAACCTATAACAACCAATCCTAGCCGGTGGCAATTGTGGTGGTTATTTTATAGCACCCACAAAACTTTTGGTGGCAATATCGGTCAACAAGTATAGCATCCAAACACAATTCGTAGTAATAAATGGGAACACATATAGCACCCAAAAAAAAAAACTTTGGTGGCAATATTGGTCATCAAGTATAGCATCCAAATAAGTTTCAGTAGTAATAAACAGGAACACATATAGCACCCACAAAAACTTTAGTGGCAATATTGGTCATCAAGTATAGCATCCAAATTCATTTCAGTAGCAATAGAAAGGAACACATATAGCACCCAAAAAAAAACTTTGGTGGCAATATTGGTCATCAAGTATAGCATCCAAATAAATTTTGTAGTAATAAACAGAACACATATAGCACCCAAAAACCTTTGGTGGCAATATTGATCATCAAGTATAGCATCCAAATTAATTTTGTAGCAATAGAAAGGAACACATATAGCACCCAAAAACCTTTGGTGGCAATATGGATTGACAAGTATAGCATCCAAACACAGTTCATAGTAATAATAGGGGATCATCTATAGCACCCAAAGCAAGTTTGTGGCAAAAACGTGTAGCAACCACAACTAGAGCGTAGCAATACAATCCTTTGCAACGCCTCTTTTTGGAATTGCAACGCTTCGGTGTTAGATGCCATTGAGACCTCTAGCATCACCCGAAATGTTGCAATAGGATACTATAGCACCAACTAGAGCGTGGCAATATAGTCTTGTTTCAACACCTCATTGGGTTGCAATACAAAAAAAATTGCAACACCCAAATGGCCATCGTGGTTGAAGGTTAATACCACGGACTTTTGCGCATCTCAAGTTTACCAAATCGTTTGGTTGCAATTTCAGCTATTGCACCCAAAAACGGCAATATTACAACAGAATTTGTGGGTTGCTATTGACCGAAAACTACATAGTGGAAGCGTGATACCAATCGGAGTTGCGCCATTTTCACCATAAAAGCATCAAAAGGTCGCTAGATTTTCATCAAAACTCAAAGTACCACGTGAGATCACATTATAAGCAAGGTACTTGAATTAAGAGCGGAATTTAGAAAATCTAGCTAGCTCCTATGCATGCTAGTTTATCAATCATTTGAAAACCACTTGTGAATATGATACTAGCATACACCACACAAGCATGTATATATGAAATTTAAATACATGTGCAATGAGCAAGTCATTGTTGGTATTTGATAAGCCTACAGAAATATTTATAATAATCCGCAAGCGAACGGATACTAGTGAGCATTTCACCCGGGAGAGGGTTTTAATATCGAATCCACAGGGAGGATGGTGTGAGAATAACCGAGGTATATAACTAATCCCTGAGCAGCAATCAAGGAACTGAAGAAGATAAAGAGATAAGGAGATTTCTACGGTTATCTAATTCTTACCGTTGTAAGCTATATTCATATTGTCTTAAAGGGATGTACTCAAAGGAAAACATGGACGAAACATGCAATCCTCCAGCAACATGGTCCTGCTTGTCCTATCCAACGGGATGTGGAATCCAAAGGAATCAATGGTACTATCACTACCATGAACTACCACGCTCCGGAAGGTAGGGTGCATTCATAAGAAACCTCGGTCTAAGCACCACGCCTAAACCTAGGTTAACTCCTCTAATCTATAGGGTCCTACAGATTAAAGTACTCAAACAAGAGTTATGAACAATAAGAGCAAATAGAACATTTACTGCTCTTCCCATCACCAACACTTTAGCTCTAGGAACAAGATTAGCTCTAGTCTCTCTCATGGAAACTATGGCTCTAATCTCTCTTTGATATTTGCTCTTAACTCACTCTAATACTTCTAGTTCTTCATGATCTTCTAATCTAGATTAGAACTAGAGAGGAGAGGTTGTCCTCACATTGGGACACCTCTGACCAAAAGGTCAAGAGATAATGAATAGAATGAGTTAGGGTTTAACCCTGGGGTCAGGGGGTCTTCTTATATAGGCCTTGGCGATGAACGATGACCATTGGATAAAACCGACCTTCAATAACGGTATAGATACAACCTCAAAGTCGGTTACAAACCGACCTAGGAAGATGAGCCTGATTGGCTGACTTAGCCTGGCGGCCGCCAGGCAAGTTTAGGCCGGCCGCCAGGCCCCTGTGGCCCAATTGTGTCACATTCCTTCTGGTGTCTTCTTGTGTCTTCTAGAGTGTTTTAGTCCACATTTTGGGTCGAGTTACTTTACGGTTAAGTCTTATCATCGTATGGGATGTAAACTCTTCCGATTCTCACCGTTCTTATCTGCTTTTATCTGTTTAATCCCTGAAAAGATATAAATCACCAAAGCTCGTGGAATTATGTTAGTAAAGCCCTAGACTTATGTTGATATTCATTTTAAACCCTTATTCATGTTTAGTTGACTAGTAATATTATGCTATAACAGGTGTCAACAGTCATATGTTAGTGCACAAACAAATGCAACAAATTGTCTATGAGCTTGCTCCCCCTACTTGTGTGAACCACTTGAAAACTTCTTTGAAAGATTCAAAAACATGTGGAATTTTTAAATTTTCAAAAACCTTTCATGCACTAATCTATCCCCCTTTGTCGACAATTTCCATAAAAGGTATGACCCCTGCTTGTTTCGGAACGTAGGTCGACATAGAGATTTTCGATGGAATTCCAAGATTTCACTCTAAACAAGTGCAACTTTGAGGCCTATGACAAGTGATACTTAGAAAAACTCTCTAATGGTCCACTTGTTTAAATTTAGGTTCTCTAGGGTGAGGCATTTGATTCCACAACCGCGAAAAAGTCTAGCACGATTCTATATCCGGATTGGAAACTTCTCTTTGTTTTGAGTTCGCGATGAAATCAGCGCCAGCAGTCCCTAATGTCACATCCAGAAATATATATTAACGGTTGGGGAACGCAATGTAATTGATCCTACCGTCATCTAACCAATCCACCCTAACATCCTATGTACCTTTTGTGTCGTTCCCCTTCTTTTTTCGGTACATAGGTCGACATAGAGATTTTCGATGGAATTCCATGATTTCACTCTAAACAAGTGCTACTTTGAGGCCTATGACAAGTGATTCTTAGAAAAACTCTCTAATGGTCCACTTGTTTAAATTTAGGTTCTCTAGGGTGAGGCATTTGATTCCACAACCGTGAAAAAGTCTAGCTCGATTTCTATAGCCGGATTGGAAACTTCTTTTTGTTTTGAGTTCACGATGAAATCAACGCCAATGAGCCGCTAATGTCACATCCGTAAAACATATATATTAACCGTTGGGGAATGCAATGTAATTGATCCTACCATCATCTAACCAATCCACCCTAAATTCCTATGTACCTTTCGTGTCGTTCCCCTTCTTTTTTCGGTACGTAGGTCGACACAGAGATTTTCGATAGAATTCCATGATTTCATTCTAAACAAGTGCTACTTTGAGGCCTATGACAAGTGATTTTTAGAAAAACTCTCTAATGGTCCATTTGTTCAAATTTAGGTTCTCTAGGGTGAGGCATTTGATTCCACAACCGCGAAAAAGTCTAGCTCGATTCTATATCCGGATTGGAAACTTCTCTTTGTTTTGAGTTCGCGATGAAATAAGCCCCGCAAAATCCCTAATGTCACATCGAAAAACATATATTAACGATTGGGGAACGCAATGTAATTCATCCTACCATCATCTAACCAATCCACCCTAACTTCCTATGTACCTTTCATTTCATTCCCCTTCTTGTTTCGGTATGTAGGTCGACGTCGGGATTTTCGATGGAATTTCAAGATTTCACTCTAAACAAGTGCTACTTTGAGGCCTATGACAAGTGATTCTTAGAAAAACTCTCTAATGGTCTACTTGTTCAAATTTAGGTTCTCTAGGGTGAGGCATTTGATTCCACAAACCAAAAAAAGTCTAGCTTCGATTCTATATCCGAAGATTTTCATGGAATTGGAAATGTGTAAACAAGTGCTACTTTGTGGCCTATGACCAATTTATAAGAAATCAAGTATAAATTTAGGTTCTCAATCATTCCGAAGCTCGATTCTAATCCGATTGGAAATGTCTACACCAATTTTGAGTCCATATAAACCCATTATTCCTTGAAATCTCGAAAGTGATTTCAAACTCATCAACAACACAACAGGATCGTTGAGCTCGGTAGTAAAATCCGCAGGTATTTCAAACCAAATTCGATATATTAAACATCAGAGTGCGAGGTATAATTTATTACAAACTCAAGTTCAAGTACGGAAGCAGTAGTTTCGAAAACCAAATAGTCTTTTAGCGAAAACAAATATAAGATAGTGCCAGTAGATAGTCATCCCTGCAACAGCATGAGACAAGGATATAGAATTGCCTTGCCCTGGCCTTACTCTTCATCAACAGGGAACAGACAAGTCTTACAGTAACCATGGTACACATGCTCACTTGCAACAACGGGAATAAAACCCTGAGTACAAAATACTTAGCTAGACTTACCCGTCCAAAATAAAATAAAAGACTCCAAGGATTATGCTAGGCTTTATCTGGGGTTTAGCTGACTCACATTAATTTCACAAATAAAGTCGTTTAGTGCATCTATGCATACTACTTGTATATTTTCCAAGTTAAAAGGGTTACTTATTTAAATACATAACCATAGATCATGTATAGTCAAGATTAATCATTGCTCAGTAGAATAAATAACAGCAAAAGTAACTTGATCAGAATTATATCAGCTGCAACATGATAAATAACATATATTGTAATAGTTAGACTACGATGTCATGGACGCAACCCGGGTTCTCACTTCCAGGAGAGATGGCGATTCGAATCGATTTGCAAACCAGCTGGCGAATACCCTGACATAAACCAAGTCTACTTTGCAAAGGCGCACCGATCACTCCCAAGACGTAGGGGACGTAAAGTCTCGGTCCCGCCGGCTACCCCCTCCTTCTCCCGCAAGGATGGTGTTTGAGCTAGGCGGTGCCCCTTGCTAGCCTCAACACACCACTCAACAAGTGTGGTTCCCAAGACACGAGCAATGTATTCCTTGCACTTTGTCTTCCGACGAGGAGTGCGTAATCCTCTCACAAATCAACGGGAGGTGGCCAAGAAACAATCACCTCTTCTTGCCAACAACTCCACCAATCCACCAAGTCGGCTAGGAGCGGTGCCTCCAAGAGAAACGGAAATCCACCGTCTCACAACGATCCCCAAGTGCCTCTAGATGCAAGAACTCGATGCAATGCACTTGGATTAACTCTTCTCTCAAGAATGAAGCTCAAATCAAGAATGAGAGAGAAGGGAGGCTTGCTTGCTTGCTCAAAGGTGTTAGGAATGATTCAAATGTCCAAGAGAGAGAGCAAGGGCAGCCAAGGGGGTATAAATACCCCTCACCACGAAATGTGGTGTTGGGGAGAAAGCCACGCTTTACGCGGCCCGGCCGGACGCGACCGACCGGACTTACCGGTGAGTCCGGCCGGTGGGTCCTGGCCACAACCGACAACCCCGAACAGCGGATCGACCCCGCCGGGCCTGGTCCGGTCGCAAGGCGTCCGGTCGGTGCTTCCCGGTCCAGCACCGAAGCATCCGTCGATCGCGTCCGGCCGACCCACGGCCCGAACCCGAAAAACACACCTTTTATCGAAATTCGACAGGACTCAGCGACCGGTCGCCCCGGTCGGTTCCGGCCAACTTCCGGCCACCACGTCCGGCCACGCCCGAGCTGCGCAAAATTTTTTGTCGTTTTCGTCGTCGTTCCTTCGCCTTTGCTCCAAAACCGACTTCCGTCACTTGTTTCTTGTTGCCGACACGTCGAAGAACACCTCGACACCATGTGTTAGCATTTTGAAAACATTTTCACCAAGTGCGGAGTTAGCTCTTTAGGTTAGTATGCATGCATATGAGACTTGAACCTAAAGGCACGTGAGGATCGATATGTATGAAAGTTTTCCCCTCTTTATAGTACGGCTTATCGATCCTATAATCACCCACACCCTCTATGGTGTCTTGGGTGTGAAATCAAAAGCCCTATGGTTATACCTTTGCCTTGGGACCTTTGATCTCCAAACCACACCGAGTTGTTTGCTTGATCATCTTTTGGATCACCTCGATCCATCCTCCATGATCACCATGCACCAACTCCGGCACGACCAATCTCGAATCTAATCAAACACTTAGCATCGAGAGATTAGTCCTTAGGTGTCACTAATTAGCCAAAACCAAACTAGAGATGTTCACTCGTCGTCTGCACCCATGGGATAGTGATAGGCGAGTACAGACGGTAGTACTCCTCTCGCACGTTGGTGTACTCACACTCCAGGTTCTCAAGCTTCTCCTTGATCTCCTTGTAGGCGGCCTCACCCCTCTCTTGCCAAGCGGTAGTCCGAAGATGCATGCTTAAAGATCCATTCGCCTTCACGCTAAGCGCCAAGCGTGCGGAAGACTCGACACACTGCTTCTTCATCTTTGCTAACTCCCGCTCCGCTTGGCTTTCTTCCTTGCTCTTGGGACCGACCGACGGCATCCTTCTCCCTCGTAGCACGCCTCGGATGCCACGCAGCCTCCCCGCGATCTCGGATCAACCGATCTATCTCACCCCTCCGACGAACCCACGACGCCATGGCCCCTTGTGCCTTGTCCTCTGAACCAACTGCCATCTGCATCATAGCGAACATAGCACTCATGGCGTCACAAGTGCTATCCCGCTCCTCGTCTCGTCCCCTCCGTAAAGGGTCCACGCCACCCTGCTCCCAAGCAAAGGAAAAGGGGGTCGGCACGGGGAAAGCCGGAAGCGGCCGTCCCAACCAACACCTCGGGGTGGTCCACCATCAAACTCCTCGGTGCCGAACGCGGCATTGTCGGGCTGCGGCCTCGGTGATAGCCCATACTCGTAATGTCCCATCCTACCCCACAAAGACCAGCATGCGCAGGGCAGGGATCACAAGGCGCACTCTAGTAACAATCTGCTCCGCCTACGGGGTTGTCTCCCAAGTGTACACAGGTGCCTCTGTATACCCGATCTGCTGGAGTACACGCCACAGCACTGTGGGCATGCCAAACTTCTTGTCCGCGATAGTGCCACTACCGGAAGCTGGGGTTGGAGCCATCTATAGCAAGATTTAGGAGATGAAGTGAGATTGAGAAACAATAGTCCAGTTTTAACCAAATTAGGGCAAGTACTAATTAGGGGAAAAGATGGAAAATGCATGAATGACATGATGTAAAATTTTAACATGATGCATGAACGTTTCCTACGTATCTCACGGAATAGGGAAGAGATTTCTCTATTCGTATTAATGGTGGCATCCTACGATCTCTCAAAAAGAAAATAAGACGGTTCTAGTCGATCTATACGCATTCTTATTTGTTAGTGTACCTGCAAATCGTTTCAGCCCACAATATATTTATGCAATGCAAGAAATTAAATTGCATATACACCCCTTCGTCGGGTCCACCCGACGGCATCGCATATCATGAAAGGAAAAACACATTTTACACCAAAGACACCTGTGTACCCATACACAAGTCTACGGGGGCACTACCCGACCAAGGAGCTCTCAAAACATTTTATTTCCCCTAGACCGGGCGTTTATCCGATCATGCTCTCACGGCTCACACCATTACCTTGGGCGTAGAGGCATTGAACAACCCTTATCCGGGGCGTAGAGGTATTTCGATCCATTCATAACCACTCAAGTGAGTAGCCCCATACTACTGGCCGCACGGCAACCAATCACAAACAACAAAATATGATGCAATTCCCCTTCCCAGTTAGCCAAGCCACTTGACTGTCCTTAATTGGGCATAGAGGGTATGACCAAGGCAATATTAATTTTGCAAACCTTTTACCCACACCATTTTAAAGATTTTATTTCGCAAACTTTTCGTAAAAGATTAGTGGTTCATTTTAATTTAAATACCAGATCGGACTTGTAATTACCGAACTAAGCTCGATGCCACCGTGATGAGAGCCGACCAATTTATAAGAAATCAAGTATAAATCGCAATCACCAAAGCAATCGCAGATCTACACTTGAGTCCATATAAACCCGGTATTTCCGGAAATCTCGTGAGTGATTTCAAACTCATCAACAACACAACAGGATCGTTGAGCTCGGTAGTAAAATCCACAGGTATTTCAAACCAAATTCGATATATTAAACATCGAGTGCGAGGTATAATTTATTACAAACTCAGGTTCAAGTATGGAAGCGTAGTTTCAAAACCAAATAGTCTTTTAGCGAAAACAAATATAAGATAGTGCTGGTAGATAGTCATCCACGCAACAAAGATGAGACAAGGATATAGAATTGCCTTGCCCCGGCCTTACTCTTCATCTGGAAGGACAAGTCTTACGGTAACCATGGTACACATGCTCACCTACAACAACGGAATAAAACCCCGAGTACAAAATACTCGGCTAGACTTACCCGTCCAAAATAAAATAAAAGACTCCAAGGATTATGCTAGGCTTTATCCGGGGTTTAGCCGACTCATATTAATTTCACAAATAAAGTCGTTTAGTGCATCTATGCATACTACTTGTATATTTTCCAAGTTAAAAGGGTTACTTATTTAAATACATAACCATAGATCATGTATAGTCAAGATTAATCATTGCTCAAGTAGAATAAATAACAAACAAAAGTAACTTGATCGAGAATTATATCATTTGCAACATGATAAATAACATATATTGTAATAGTTAGACTACGATGTCGTGGACGCAACCGAGGGTTCTCACTTCGGGAGAGATGGCGATTGAATCGATTTGCAAACCGGTGGCGAATACCCCGACATAAACCAAGTCTACTTTGCAAAGGCGGACCGATCACTCCCAAGGCGTTAGGGACGTAAAGTCTCGGTCTGCGGCTACCCCCTCCCTCTCGGGCCGCCAAGTGAGCGAACAACGAAGACGACGCTTCGTGCGCATCTTCTTGCGCCCAATTAATCCCCCATCTACCACACCAAAGGAGGAGCGATACTGGCGTGCAAAGCCGGCCCCTAACATTCTCACGAGCCAGTGGCTCACGACCGGCGGAGCCTACTATATGAGTGTATACGTTCAACTTCCGACCACATTCCGACAAAGAGTAAGTCCTTAATTGATCAGGTGGAAAGACCACAATATCCACCCAATCTTACATGTTTTACTTAGACAGGTTCTCAGCAGCAGCTTGACAATCACCCATGTGATTGTTCACAACATTTCCTCAAGTGACCGAAATCACTGTCTACTGCAAACACGATACTGAGCATTAACCTAGACCTCTACTAGGGATAGGGCAACTTTCAGCAAGGAACTCAATGCATCAACGGCTTCAACCATAATTTCCTAAACTTAATGCAGGAAACATATAAAGGACGCAAATCAAATTAATTTGGAAGAATTTAGGAAAGGCAGAATGCTCCGGGGCTTGCCTCGCAGGAACGTCGCTGGAACGTGCTCTGGACACTCAATCAGCTCGTCTGTCAACTCTTCTCCTCCGGTGACTCCTCCGGACTGCACTCCCAGATGGTGAAGCTCCCCCGTCTGCTCCTCGATCAGCTCCTCTAACACTTCCCCCGATCCTGAGATGATGCATATGATGGAGAAAAGATATGATTACGATTACATGAATATCAACTTGCATAAAGTAATATGTATATGATGGATGGATGCTTCATGATGCACGCTATTAATAAGTGCATATCTCTTCTGTAGAAATACAATTAATTCTACACAAGAAACCCTAAACAACCTTCATCAAGCAAACACTTAACTTACTAATCAATAGAAAATGACAGCTCGACATGCTGTCACTGAAACAGTCACCCAAGGAGTTCTACAACTCCAAACTCAGTGAACAAATACTCTATGGAAAGCTAATGAAATTTCCTACAAAACATTCCATATCACCCAGACCTGAATCTGACATTATCAGCGTCAAAATTAAGAAAAACAGAGACTCTGTTTTATACACAACATCACATGCATCTACCATAACTCACAAACTACTCATGCAAACCTTATCAAACTTGACCAGCAGGTAAACCAAGTAATTATCTACCAAATAAATCTACTGAGAAGCCAAAAGATTAAATAAAGCCCATAAAATGATATGCCCTATTAAACACTACACATGCACACTATAAATATATAAATGCTAGGAATAATAAATTGACAAAACTGTCAAGCTAACCAAACTAAGCATACTAACATATCCTATTCATGCTAGGAACACACAATAAAAATACAAATACCCATTACCTCCATATAACATGTATTTCTAAGCCATTTCCCATGCAACATAATTATGGTAAATACATAGCTACTTCAGAAAATTCTACAAAAATTACGAGCATCATCTTGACATATAACAGCTACCATAAAAATTTCATGGCAAGATCATGTATATACAGCCCTACACAAAAATGACAAGCTAGTGATAAAACTAGGCATGAAAATACTTTGTACTACGAAAAGTGTCAGACAACAGATTTCTGAGTATGATAAGCTTCTAAAACCTATCAAAAGCAAACATGCCAAGTCTCACATCCAAAACCTTCATATTTATTTTTTTTCTATGAATTTCTAAAGATCACATTGTAAATAGCACATAAATAGAAAATCACATTTCTTCTACAAAACACACCATGTATGATATTTTTTCTGGATTCTACTCACAAAACCAAGAACATTTTGTACAGTGAGCATATTTTTATCTTGCACCAATTAAAAGATATGATTTTCCTCAATTTCCATGCATTTCGACCCTAAATAAAACTCTATATAAAAGTTCTAAGAAAATAAGGTTTCATAATTTTATACTGTAGCCTATTACCTAACAAGCATGGCAAAAGTTGTTTCACTCAAAAAGACCTCAAGATGACCAAGTTATGATTTTCTAAAGCTTTTCATTCAAACGGAAAAGCGAGAAAAAGATAAAAGGAAAAGAAAAGGACGCGGGTCCCACACGTCGGCGACACGAGGCGAGGCTGCGGCTACGGTGCGGCGGATCTTCGCCGGCGATGACCAAAACATGCAACCGGCTATACCATTCGAATCTACGGCGTCAAGGCGGACTCATAGGTGCCCATGGTTCGACCTAAAATGAAGCGGAAACGGCGGCGGCGGCGTCTGTGGCCTGGGCGGGCGGCGGCGGGCGGCGAACCGGCTGTTCCGGCTTTCGGCGGGGCGAACCAAACCCGTTCTCGACTCTCTAGCTTCGAAAGTGACATGCAAAAGCAAACTAGAACCTCAGCGGGCGACAACGGCGAGGAAACGGACATGGCCGCGGCGGCGCTCCGCGGCGGCGCTAGGGATTCAGTTTGGGGTGGATTGCGCGGTGACGACGGATTTCAGCGCGGCGCGGCGTTTCCAGCGAGTGGGTGAGTGGCGGCTCGGGGAGTGAGGCTAGGGTTAGGGCGGGCGTCGGGCATGGTTTTTAAGGCGCATGGGTGAGCGGACGCGGCTGTCCGAGCCGTACACATCGCCGGCGCCGCGCGGTGGCCACGTCGCCCCCGTATTTGTCGGCCGACGAGCCGCCGATAGGTCCCCTCCTGCTTTTGAGTCAGCCCCTGGTTTTGGCATGTGCATCGAGATTCGTGTGGAATTTGGAAAAAGTCAAAACATCAACTTTGTAGAGAATTTCATAAGCTACAAAACACTCAATATGAACTTTTTCTAATTCGGCCTAGATTTGGAAATAAAAATTAAAAACAGCAAGGTCAACTCAAACCATTCAAAACAGAGTTTGAATTCAACTCAAATTTGACCCAAACTGTTGGGCACTATTTGAATCATTTCCAAACCTTTTCACAAGAAACTCATAAAAGAGCATTTGATCTACATAAAAAGTACTACATTTCATCTATAGAAATTTTTGCTAGAAACCACTCTATCATGCACTTTTGAAATGAGTTTCAAAATGGGTCAAAAGAGGTTTGACACTCTAGGGCTAATTTATAAAAATTTTCTAAATTGAAACTCAAGCTCAAACATGGTCCTAAACTATGTCAAAAATATATCTAGGCACAATCTAGGTCCAAATCATCATTATAGCAAAGATCCTATAGTAGCTAGATCAAACAAGCATGAAATGAGAGCAATTCAAAGTAAATGCTACTAACACATGATTATGCATGAAATGATGATCATGATATGCAAATGCTCATGATTTCAAGATGCTTAACACCTAGGGTGTTACAGGAAACTTCTCTTTGTTTTGAGTTCGCGATGAAATCAGCGCCAGCAGTCCCTAATGTCACATCCAGAAACATATTAACGGTTGGGGAACACAATGTAATTGATCCTACCATCATCTAACCCATCCACCCTAACTTCCTATATACCTTTCATGTGGTTCCCCTGCTTGTTTCGGAACGTAGGTCGACATAGAGATTTTCGATGGAATTCCAAGATTTCACTCTAAACAAGTGCAACTTTGATGCCTATGACAAGTGATACTTAGAAAAACTCTCTAATGGTCCACTTGTTTAAATTTAGGTTTTTGCATTTGATTCCAACCGTGAAGAAGTCTAGCTCGCTTCTATATTTGGATTGGAAACTTCTCTTTGTTTTGAGTTCACTATGAAATCAACGCCAATGGTCGGTAATGTCACATCCGTAAACATATATTAACTATTGGGGAACGCAATGTAATTGATCCTACCGTCATCTAACCAATCCACCCTAACATCCTATGTACCTTTCGTGTCGTTCCCCTTTTTTTTTCGGTACGTAGGTCGACATAGAGATTTTCGTTGGAATTCCATGATTTCACTCTAAACAAGTGCTACTTTGAGGCCTATGACAAGTGATTCTTAGAAAAACTCTCTAATGGTCCACTTGTTTAAATTTAGGTTCTCTAGGGTGAGGCAATTGATTCCACAACCGCGAAAAAAGTCTAGCTCGATTCTATATTTGGATTGAAAACTTCTTTTTGTTTTGAGTTTCACTATGAAATCAACGCCCGCCGATCGCTAATGTCACATCGAGAAACATATATTAACTGTTGGGGAATGCAATGTAATTGATCCTACCGTCATCTAACCAATCCACCCTAAATTCCTATGTACCTTTCGTGTCGTTTCCCCTTCTTTTTTTCGGTGCACGTAGGTCCATTACGAGAGATTTTCGATGGAATTCCATGATTTCACTCTAAACAAGTGCTACTTTGAGGCCTATGGCAAGTGATTTTTTAGAAAAACTCTCTAATGGTCCACTTGTTCAAATTTAGGTTCTCTAGGGTGAGGCATTTGATTCCACAACCGCGAAAAAGTCTAGCTTCGATTCTATATCCGGATTGGAAACTTCTCTTTGTTTTGAGTTCGTGATGAAATCAGCGCCCGCAAAATCCCTAATGTCACATCCGTAAAAAACATATATTAATGGTTGGGGAACGCAATGTAATTTTTCCTACCATAATCTAACCAATCCACCCTAACTTTCCTTTCATGTCATTCCCCTTCTTGTTTCGATCACGTAGGTCGACGTAGGGATTTTCGATGGAATTCCAAGATTTCACTCTAAACAAGTGCTACTTTGAGGCCTATGACATGTGATTCTTAGAAAAACTCTCCAATGCTCCATTTGTTCAAATTTAGGTTCTCTAGGGTGAGGCATTTGATTCCACAACCAAAAAAGTCTAACTCGATTCTATATCCGGATTGGAAACTTCTCTTTGTTTAGAGTTCGCGATGGAATCGGTGCCGGCCGATCCCTAATGCCACATCCGAAACATATATTAACGGTTGGGGGGAACGCAATGTAATTGATCCTACCATAATCTAACCAATCCACCCTAACTTCCTATGTACCTTTCATGTCATTCCCCTTCTTGTTTCGATAACGTAGGTTGACGTAGGGATTTTCGATGGAATTCCAAGATTTCACTCTAAACAAGTGCTACTTTGAGGCCAATGACAAGTGATTCTTAGAAAAACTCTCCAATGCTCCACTTGTTCAAATTTAGGTTCTCTAGGGTGAGGCATTTGATTCCACAACCATAAAAAAAAGTCTAGCTCGATTCTATATCCGGATTGGAAACTTCTCTTTGTTTTGAGTTCGCGATGAAATCGGCGCCCACAGTCCCTAATGTCACATCGTAAACATATATTAACGGTTGGGGAACACAATGTAATTTTTCCTACCATCATCTAACCAATCCACCCTAACTTCCTATGTACCTTTCATGTCATTCCCCTTCTTGTTTTGAGCGTAGGTCGACATAGGGATTTTTCGATGGAATTCCAAGATTTCACTCTAAACAAGTGCTACTTTGAGGCCTATGACAAGTGATTCTTAGAAAAACTCTCCAATGGCTCCATTTGTTCAAATTTAGGTTCTCTAGGGTGAGGCATTTGATTCCACAACCGCAAAAAAGTCTAGCTCGATTCTATATCCGGATTGGAAACTTCTCTTTGTTTTGAGTTCACTATGAAAAAACGCCCGGCGATCCCTAATGTCACATCCAAAAACATATATTAACGGTTGGGGAACGCAATGTAATTGATCCTACCATCAACTAACCAATCCACCCTAACATCCTATGTACCTTTTTGTGTCGTTCCCCTTCTTTTTTTGAGACGTAGGTTGACATAGAGATTATCGATGGAATTCCATGATTTCACTCTAAACAAGTGCTACTTTGAGGCCTATGACAAGTGATTCTTAGAAAAACTCTCTAATGGTCCACTTGTTCAAATTTAGTTTCTATAGTGTGAGGCATTTGATTCCACAACCGCAAAAAAGTCTAGCTCGATTCTACATCCGGATTGGAAACTTCTTTTTTATTTTGAGTTCGCGATGAAATCGGCGCCCGAAATCCCTAATGTCACATCCAAAAACATATTAACGGTTGGGGAACACAATGTAATTGATCCTACCATCATCTAACCCATCCACCCTAACTTCCTATATACCTTTCATGTGGTTCCCCTTCTTTTTTTTTTTGAACTTAGGTCGACATAGAGATTTTTGATGGAATTCCAAGATTTCACTCTAAATAAGTGCAACTTTGATGCCTATGACAATGATACTTAGAAAAACTCTATAATGGTCCACTTGTTTAAATTTAGGTTTTCTAGGGTGAGGCATTTGATTCCACAACCGCGAAAAAGTCTAGCTCGATTCTATAGCCGGATTGGAAACTTCTCTTTGTTTTGAGTTCACTATGAAATCAATGCCGTGAGTCGCTAATGTCACATCCGAAACATATATTAACTGTTGGGGAATGCAATGTAATTGATCCTACCATCATCTAACCAATCCACCCTAACATCCTATGTACCTTTCGTGCCGTTCCCCTTCTTTTTTCGGTACGTAGGTCGACATAGAGATTTTCGATGGAATTCCATGATTTCACTCTAAACAAGTGCTACTTTGAGGCCTATGACAAGTGATTCTTAGAAAAACTCTCTAATGCTCCACTTCTTTAAATTTAGATTCTCTAGGGTGAGGCATTTGATTCCACAACCGCGAAAATGTCTAGCTCGATTCTATAGCCGGATTGGAAACTTCTTTTTGTTTTGAGTTCGCGATGAAATCAACGCCAACGATCGCTAATGTCACATCTATGTACCTTTAAAACATATATTAACTGTTGGGGAATGCAATGTAATTGATCCTACCGTCATCTAACCAATCCACCCTAAATTCCCTACGTACCTTTCGCGTCGTTCCCCTTCTTTTTTTTTCTATGCACGTAGGTCGACACGTAGATTTTCGATGGAATTCCATGATTTCATTCTAAACAAGTGCTACTTTGAGGCCTATGACAAGTGATTTTTAGAAAAAACTGTCTAATGGTCCACTTGTTCAAATTTAGGTTCTCTAGGTGAGGCATTTGATTCCACAACCGTGAAAAAGTCTAGCTCGATTCTACATCTAGATTGGAAACTTCTCTTTGTTTTGAGTTCGCGATGAAATCAGCGCCCGCAGTCCCTAATGTGACATCCAGAAACATATATTAATGGTTGGTGAACGCAATATAATTTTTCCTACCATCATCTAACCAATCCACCCTAACTTCCTATGTACATTTCATGTCATTCCCCTACTTGTTTCGCTACGTAGGTCGACGTAGGGATTTTCGATGGAATTCCAAGATTTCACTCTAAACAAGTGCTACTTTGAGGCATATGACAAGTGATACTTAGAAAAACTCTCTAATGGTCCACTTGTTTAAATTTAGGTTCTCTAGGGTGAGGCATTTCATTCCACAACCGCGAAGAAGTCTAGCTCGCTTCTATAGCCGGATTGGAAACTTCTCTTTTTTTGAGTTCACTATGAAATCAACGCCCCGCGATCGCTAATGTCACATCGAGAAAAACATATATTAACTATTGGGGAATGCAATGTAATTGATCCTACCGTCATCTAACCAATCCACCCTAACATCCTATGTACCTTTCGTGTCGTTCCCCTTCTTTTTTCGGTACGTAGGTCGACATAGAGATTTTCGATGGAATTCCATGATTTCACTCTAAACAAGTGCTACTTTGAGGCCTATGACAAGTGATTCTTAGAAAAACTCTCTAATGGTCCACTTGTTTAAATTTAGGTTCTCTAGGGTGAGGCATTTGATTCCACAACCGCGAAAAAGTCTAGCTCGATTCTATAGCCGGATTGGAAACTTCTTTTTGTTTTGAGTTCGCGCAGAAATCAACGCCAGCAGTCACTAATGTCACATCAAGAAACATATATTAACTGTTGGGGAATGCAATGTAATTGATCCTACCGTCATCTAACCAATCCACCCTAAATTCCTATGTACCTTTCGTGTCGTTCCCCTTCTTTTTTCGGTACGTAGGTCGACGTAGGGATTTTCGATGGAATTCCAAGATTTCACTCTAAACAAGTGCTATTTTGAGGCCTATGACAAGTGATTCTTAGAAAAACTCTCAATACTCCACTTGTTCAAATTTAGGTTCTCTAGGGTGAGGCATTTGATTCCACTACCTTAAAAAAAGTCTAGCTCGATTCTATATCGGATTGGAAACTTCTTTTTGTTTTGAGTTCGCGATGAAATCGTGCCGCATGATCCCTAATGTCACATCCGAAACATATATTAACGGTTGGGAACGCAATGTAATTTTTCCAACCATCATCTAACCAATCCACCCTAACTTCCTATGTACCTTTCATGTCATTCCCCTTCTTGTTTGATGCGTAGGTCGACGTAGGGATTTTCGATGGAATTACAAGATTTCACTCTAAACAAGTGCTACTTTGAGGCCTATGACAAGTGATTCTTAGAAAAACTCTCCAATGCTCCATTTGTTCAAATTTAGGTTCTCTAGGGTGAGGCATTTGATTCCACAACAAAATAAAAAGTCTAGCTTCGATTCTATATCCGGCTTGGAAACTTCTCTTTGTTTTGAGTTCGCGATGAAATCAGCGCCCGGCGATCCCTAATGTCACATCCGTAAACATATATTAACGGTTGGGGAACGCAATGTAATTGATCCTACCATCAACTAACCAATCCACCTAACTTCCTATGTATCTTTCGTGTCGTTCCCCTTCTTGTTTTGAAGACGTAGGTTGACACGAGAGATTATCGATGGAATTCCATGATTTCACTCTAAACAAGTGCTACTTTGAGGCCTATGACAAGTGATTCTTAGAAAAACTCTCTAATGGTCCACTTGTTCAAATTTAGGTTCTCTAGTGTGAGGCATTTGATTCCACAACCGCAAAAAGTCTAGCTCGATTCTACATCCGGATTGGAAACTTCTCTTTATTTTAAGTTCGCGATGAAATCAGCGCCAGCCGATCCCTAATGTCACATCCAGAAACATATTAACGGTTGGGGAACACAATGTAATTGATCCTACCATCATCTAACCCATCCACCCTAACTTCCTATATACCTTTCATGTGGTTCCCCTGCTTGTTTCGGAAGGTAGGTCGACATAGAGATTTTCGATGGAATTCCAAGATTTCACTCTAAACAAGTGCAACTTTGATGCCTATGACAAGTGATACTTAGAAAAACTCTCTAATGGTCCACTTGTTTAAATTTAGGTTCTCTAGGGTGAGGCATTTGATTCCACAAACCAGCGAAAAAGTCTAGCTCGATTCTATAGCTGGATTGGAAACTTCTCTTTGTTTTGAGTTCACTATGAAATCAACGCCGGCGTAAGCTAATGTCACATCAAGAAACATATAGTAACTGTTGGGGAATGCATTGTAATTGATCCTACCGTCATCTAACCAATCCACCCTAACATCGTATGTACCTTTCGTGTCGTTCCCCTTCTTTTTTTTTTGCGTAGGTCGACATAGAGATTTTCGATGGAATTTCATGATTTCACTCTAAACATGTGCTACTTTGAGGCCTATGACAAGTGATTCTTAGAAAAACTCTCTAATGGTCCACTTGTTTTAAATTTAGGTTCTCTAGGGTGAGGCATTTGATTCCACAACCGCGAAAAAGTCTAGCTCGATTCTATAGCGGATTGGAAACTTCTTTTTGTTTTGAGTTCTCATGAGAAATCACGCCGGCGATCGCTAATGTCACATCAAGAAACATATATTAACTATTGGGGAATGCAATGTAATTGATCCTACCGTCATCTAACCAATCCACCCTAAATTCCTATGTACCTTTCGTGTCGTTCCCCTTCTTTTTTTCATGACGTAGGTCGGTCGTAGGGATTTTCGATGGAATTCCAAGATTTCACCCTAAACAAGTGCTATTTTGAGGCCTATGACAAGTGATTCTTAGAAAAACTCTCCAATACTCCACTTGTTCAAATTTAGGTTCTCTAGGGTGAGGCATTTGATTCCACAACCGCAAAAAAGTCTAGCTTCGATTCTATATCCGGATTGGAAACTTCTCTTTGTTTTGAGTTCGCGATGAAATCAGCGCTCATCTAACCAGTCCCTAATGTCACATCCGTTAAAACATATATTAACGGTTGGGGAACGCAATGTAATTGATCCTGCCATCAACTAACCAATCCACCTAACTTCCTATGTACCTTTCGTGTCGTTCCCCTTCTTGTTTTCAGACGTAGGTTGACATCGTAGAGAGATTATCGGCGAATTCCATGATTTCACTCTAAACAAGTGCTACTTTGAGGCCTATGACAAGTGATTCTTAGAAAAACTCTCTAATGGTCCACTTGCTCAAATTTAGGTTCTCTATTGTGAGGCATTTGATTCCACAACCGCAAAAAAACTCTAGCTCGATTCTATATCCGGATTGGAAACTTCTCTTTGTTTTGAGTTCGCGATGAAATCGGCGCCCGGAAATCCCTAATGTCACATCCGAGGAAACATATTAACGGTTGGGAACACAATGTAATTGATCCTACCATCATCTAACCCATCCACCCTAACTTCCTATATACCTTTCATGTGGTTCCCCTGCTTGTTTCGGAACGTAGGTCGACATAGAGATTTTCAATGGAATTCCAAGATTTCACTCTAAACAAGTGCAACTTTGATGCCTATGACAAGTGATACTTAGAAAAACTCTCTAATGGCCCACTTGTTTAAATTTAGGTTCTCTAGGGTGAGGCATTTGATTCCACAACCGCGGAAGAAGTCTAGCTCGATTCTATATCCGGATTGGAAACTTCTCATTGTTTTGAGTTCGCTGATGAAATCCCGTAGTCCCTAATGTCACATCCAAAACATATATTAAGCGGTTAGGGAGCATAATGTAATTCATCCTATCATCATCTAACCAATCCACCCTAACTTCCTATGTACCTTTTCATGTCATTCCCTTCTTGTTTCGGTACGTAGGTCGACATAGGGATTTTTCGATGGAATTCCAAGATTTCACTCTAAACAAGTGCTACTTTGAGGCCTATGACAAGTGATTCTTAGAAAAACTCTCCAATGCTCCAATTGTTCAAATTTAGGTTCTCTAGGGTGAGGCATTTGATTCCACAACCGCAAAAATGTCTAGCTCGATTCTATATCCGGATTGGAAACTTCTCTTTGTTTTGAGTTCGCGATGAAATCAGCGCCAGCGATCCCTAATGTCACATCGAAAAACATATATTAACGGTTGGGAAACGCAATGTAATTGATCCTACCATCAACTAACCAATCCACCCTAACTTCCTATGTACCTTTCGTGTCGTTCCCCTTCTTGTTTTGGCACGTAGGGAAACCACGGAGATTTTTGATGGAATTCCAAGATTTCACTCTAAACAAGTGCTACTTTGAGGCCTATGACAAGTGATTCTTAGAAAAAACTCTCTAATGGTCCATGTTGGTATACCTTATAGCATAAAATATAGATATTTTTTGAAACAAAAATAAGGGCTTAAAATGAATATCAACATAGTATAGGGGCTTGACTAACATGATTCCACTAGTTTTGGTGATTTATATATTTTCGTGGATTAAACAGAAAATGCCCAAGAGTTTGCAAGCCCTACGACATAAAGGCGTATCCGTGGCGTAACCAACGTGGAACCTACACAAGAACATTCTAGAAGAGATTAGAGATTATATACCCATTGAGTCCTTTGGAGTCCACCCCACAGAATGTATGTAGGGCTAGTTAGGCTTTGTTACTATGGTAGGTTGGTTTTGTTCCTAATCTTCCTTAGTAATATTCACCATGTAGATATATTGCTCTCCTCTACGATGATGACTAGGTGTATTGCACTAATTGTAGTATGCATTGACATATAGGAGTAACTTAGGAATATTCCATCCATCTCACCTATACTATGGTATTTAGCCTTTTTATGATACTAGCTAATTTGTGGCATATGATGATCTTTGACTTGGATGTTACTATCATTTATTATTATCTTTATTATGTGACTTACCTCGTTTGAGTTTAGTATGATGCATATGGTTTTACTCTACATTACACCCACGGCTAATTGAATCATCATTAAATCAACCACCCATAGCCCATCCTTTCTTTTGGTAGGAATATAATCACGATACTGGATAGACTCACGGTGAAGTGCTACAATTGAGTAATTCTATACGTAAGCTTACGAGATACTGCAATTATATTATCATTACCAAGAGTTTCAAGTGTCATATTGAGAATATCCAAGTTCACGCATTTCTTTAGCGTTGTGAGCTAAATTGAGACTAGTTTAGAGTGGCAATGCTAGAATGTAGTGAATACTGACTTTGTGCCTATCGTGGTGAGATCAACTCCATCTCATCGATAATGTTGCGAGTCATACCATAACTAACTCACACTTCTTTACTAACTTCCGCACTAACTTTATTGGAATGTGAGATTAACTCCACATCAGAGATAACTATTAGATAGATACCATTTATATACATTTTCTAAGCGTCGTCCTAGATGTGGATCATGTTAGAGATGTCAACAAGCATTTGTACCGGATTCTTGAAGAAGGGTGCTAGCCAAGCCTAAACACACATACACATGGATAGATTGATATCACTTGCATCCACGTAATGTGCTCGAGGACCATTATCAACTTCTCAAAGGGCTTACCCTTGTTTGTCTACTTGTTTGATTTTATGCAGGGTAAAAATATTTATTAGGAATGTCGTCAAAGAGCAATATTGAAAATCGAAATTATTAATCAAAGAGGGCAAGAATTAGGAGTTCGAACAACTTTTACACCTTTTTGATTTGGGCAAATTAGGCGAAATGGAGTGCCCCCCCGAGGCCACAAAGACCTCGTGAATTTTCAGCTCCCAACTATGGTAATGTTCGCAGCGAGATAGGAAGTTGCAGTGGGGATCATAATTTTGAGCCCAAGCACGGGCTCATTAATATGAACAAGCTAGCGGTTCTATGGAAAGGCACATGATGATGCTAGTGCTCATCTCCAGCACTTTTGGAGATTGCGGTACCATCACCATTAAAGGAGTGCCAAGAGATGCAATCTACTCCGTCTTTTCCCATTCTACGCTATTAGGAAGAGGCGAAGCGGTGGTTCTCACCTACAAAGATAAAAAACACTACTGGTCACTCTGTTCTCTTGTCTTCCTTGCAAAGTTCTTTCCTATAGAAGCAAGGAGCCAGTACCTTACGGGGAAGATTACCCAAACTTTCCATGACAAGATGATGCAATCCCGGAAGCATAGGGAGGCAGCTTTCAAGATAATATCTCGGGAATACCCACACACCATGGGAAAATTAGTTTATATCACGGACACTTTTATCATGGGCTCACTACAAGTGCTGGGTAAACCAATGGATCTTTGCGGCGAGGAGGGTGCTTTCTTATCACTCACACTTACAAAAGCCTCTTGAACTTGTGGAAAAAATGGCTTCAAACGAGTTGGAATGAGGGCGACAACCCCGCAAGAGGTGGGGAGGAATGCACCAGCGAAGGAGGTGAACATGTTGTGCCTTAAAATGGACCTAATAATCACTATGTAAAAAAGAGGTATGCGCCCGGTGAGCCCGGAAGAGCGTCGCTAATAATGCGGCGTCTGTGTTGTGACATTCTTGGCCTTGTAGCTCGAGGCGAGCGTGAGTAATAGGCGTCGGATGGTCCCCACGGGACCAATGCAGCGTCGGTAATAGGAAGGTCATTACGAGGCGGCGTGTTCATGTGCTCTTGATACGTGTTTCTTAATCGAGCAGCGTTTTCGCTTGGTGCGAGGCACAGGCGCGGCTGACGAGGCAGCTGAAAGCCAGTGTGCGAGGAAATTCCATGATATCTCGAGACAGCAGTTTCATCACCAGTCGCATTTTCGAGGCCCGATCATCTGTGGATGCAACCCCTAATTCGAGGGCAGCGTGCTTACGAGACACCTTTTCGGCCGCTTGGCGAATGCATAGCAGTCACGAGTATTCTGACGTCGTTGAGTTCATGACTTCGGCGTGGTCGAGAACTACGATGGAGGTGTTGCTTGACTGCCGTGCAGGAGCGCAGCGTGCGTGAATGCTTAGGCAGCTTGGGAACGCCTGCGAGAGTGCATGCCCGGCCGTAAATTAAAAGTCGTAGCGTTGTTTTCGGAGCGAGTTGTGTTAGGGAGGTGTGCGTACACATGTCGCGACTACTCACCCAGGCGTGCGTTTATTTTCGAGCGAGTTGTGTTAGCGAGGTTAATGCTGTAAATGTCGCCGACCACTACCGTAGCGTTTATTTTTCGAGCCGAGTTGTGGCGGGTGTATGCACGTACATTCTTGCCGGCAACCACTACCCAAACCGCGTTTATTTTTGAGGCGAGTTGTGTTAAGCGATTAATGCATGCATATAAATAACTCACAAGCCGTATAGTTTCGAGCAGTTGTGATTATCGAGGTATACGTACATATCTCGGCCACTCACAAGCAGCGTATAGTTTGAGGCGAGTGTGTTAGCCGGAGTTTGTACATGTCGCCTTGCTTCTGCGTGCAGCGGTCATTTACGAGGCGTGTGTTGTCGCCCGGTTGTTTGTGTCTTTGTTCTTGGTATTGCGGACACGTATTGTCGATGCTTGAGCGCTTCGCAGTGCGGCGTGCACATGTAGCATCGCATATTCTGATGCGTTCTTGCCCAAGTAGCCAGATCCCACAGTGTCTGTGGTGTACGAAAGCGTTGCGGACACATGTCGATGAAGCGCTCGGGTCTGTGCTTTGTATGTTGTCTCACGAGGAGTCTTCTGGTCGCTTTGTCTGCTAGAGGCGATGGATGTTGACAGCGTGCGTACCCGAGACTGAATTTGGTGGGCACATCCCAGGTTTTGAGCAGACACCAGCCGCTCCAGCGGCCCTCGCTGGGCACAATTTGGACACATGTTGGAGCCCGTTCTCTTGTAGTGTGGTGGGCCGTTTTCGCTTCAGTAGGTTATAACCACTGCGGACATATTATTATATAAATATAATCGTTGCCACACACTTCAACAGTCTCTCTCACGGTGAGTGGCGGCACACCTTGAGGGGGTGGGGCGGGGAAGGCGGCGGAGGGCCCCGCCCCGGCACAAAGGCAGCGGCTATATATTGTATTTGGATCGCCTCCTTGAAGATTGTCAGGTGTCTTCTGGAACCTGCGGCCCGGGCGTGTGAGCTCAAGTTGGAAGTTGTTCCTCTGTTGGATGCGGCCGGAGGATCTTCTGCTCAGGCAGGTCCTCACGGCAACGAGGAAACTCGTCGTCCACGACATGCAGGCGGCATAGTTTCTCGGTTGAATGGAGGCTAGGGTTTTTCCTTACCTTTATGCTTCCCAGCTTAATCTCAGCAGATTGAATCAGCAAGAGATCAACGGTGCACCTAATGTCGGCTGGTTTGAAATTTGCTTTGTTGGGCTCAAATTCATCACTCCATGTGGAAGGATAGCCCAACAAAATCTTGTTCATTTCCTAATCATACACAAACTCACAAAGATGAGGCTTTTACCTTGCTTCACTTTCGGCATAGGTAGCCTCGGTTTTGCGGTGCTTGTCCTCGAGTGTGGAAAAAAAGCCATAGAATGACCACCTTCCATTCTAGTCTTGTATTGCCATGATAAAGCTCAATCCCAGACACAGCGAGAATGGGGTGGCAACACTAGCCTTCACACAACCAAAGTAATCGCTCTGGACGTGTACACAAAGAAATCGAGTTCCAAACCTGGCAGTCATCCCACGGCCCGGCCAAAGTTTCAATAAACTACTCATGCACTATCAACGGTCTTGGCCAGGTGCCTGAGTAAACAAACAAACTCTGTCATTAGTCTTATGAAGTCGGCATCTCAATTTTTTAAAATATGATAAAAAAGATGACAAGCTAGGCGTTCATGAGTAGAAGTTCCATCCATTGTAAACTACGGACCCAATGTACCAAAATCGACACAAAGAGTTTTACAAAAATGTTGGTCGTAATGCTTAGGTCACACACAACGCATGCTCATAAAGATCAACAATACTCCTATCATGCATATCACTGATGTGCACAATGTCAAGTAGAGAGCCGCCACAAAGGCAAAATGTTACTTTATGTCCTTGACTTCTGGCCTCTGATTTCGGTTTAAACTTCTTTGTTCATCACATATTCGAGAATCGGTTTGGCATATACGTAAAAATTCTATTTTCTCTCCGGAACTTTAGGAGATATCTGACTGTCATCCTCTTACGATATACACGATAGGTTTCAAACTAGAGTGTGGAATAAATAGGAAGCTGCTTAGAGTGAGGCTCAAATAAAATAAAAACTTCGGAATGGCCCTTCCATTCCATCTTGCTTCATGCCCATCATAATAAAGCTCAATCCGAGGCCAGGCGAGAATGTATTGACAACATAGCGTTCACACAACCAAAGTAATCACTTACACTTGTATATTAATGGAATGGCTAGCACTTACTAGGTGGATACATCATGGGGAACCATTGGAGGTTATACTATATGAGAAAATGAGGGCCTTCTTTGATGAACGGACTAGTATCAATGATGATCTTTGCATAGTGTGTGGATGAAGATGGCATGATGATGGAATTTATGATATGGTGCCGCGAGGAATTGTATCTGTTGAAGATGAAGGTAAAAGAAAAAGGTCTATGTTTGCAATTATATTGGAAGAGATGAAGCGACAACTCAAAAGGCGATGGTGGCATCTCCATTGGCGGGCGAGGTTTCTTTCCTCCGAGTTTTCACCCCAGTTTTCTCTGAGAAAAACAAAGTAGCCAATAAGATACATTTATGACAGGGGGGCTGCTAAACCGTACTTCCTAAGCGACTTCATGTGTACAATTAAATAACTGACATATCGAGAGTTTGCTAAACTAGTTTGCCATCCTTGGATTTTGCAAGCGAAAAAAAAAACTTGGCTCCAGAAGAAGTGAATTCTTGGGCCGGCCCATCGATTCGTACATAAGGAGCGAAGCGATGAGAAAAGAGGTAAAGGAAAGGGTGGAAGTATAATTTTGTTCACTCTCGGGGCTCTGATGCAATTTGCTAAGAGTAGGAAGTTTTGTCGTCTGGGATTGGTTTAGTTAGTGGAAAATGAAATGCGCTTTGGGATTAGATTAGAGGCGTTTCACGCAAGAGAAGATGTGCCTTCAACAACGGCCCAGATCTGTGCTTCTTGGGACTCCTCATCGCTCTCAGCGTGGGTCTTTGGGTTTGTACCTAGGATCAATCATCGGAAAAAGTTTTAAGGCGACAAAATTGGCTTGATAGTGTACCAAGCTAGATAAGCGAAACCATTCAAAAAAACCCTTCAAAAAGCGAAGGATAATGCACTTTCTGATCTAGATTTTGATGCTTACCCAAAGAAGATATGCTTGTGGACTCAGATCTGCAACCACCAAAAGAAAGATGTGCTTCCACAGAGCGGACCTCAGATGCAAGCACCAAAAAAGAAAAAAAAAAACTTTTGTATTCTTTGTTTCTAGAACCACATGAAAAACCATATCTAGGCACATGGATGTGATAAAGAGGTGCTGCCGGGATGGAAGTGGCGGCCGGTCCCTATCGGGACCGCTCTCTACTCTTGTTTGCTTGAGATGATTTTTGGAAGATCGGAGACGGAGAAGAGGTGAAGAGTACTAGTCGTGGGTGTAGTATGGGAGAAAGGAAGAAGGAAGAGGCTGCGAGAAAAGCGCCCATAGCACTACTGAAGAATCATAGCTGTAGAGTGTTCGATCTGAGACACCATGGTCCCACAGTTAATGTAAAAGGGGCGGCCTTAACTTGTGTGCTATTTGAAATTTCAAACATTGTTTGGAGTAATAGGACTTTAGGAGGTAAAATTTGGCCTGAAAAAGTTTGTCCTACTCTATCAACTACCATCGTTTGGGCACCTTGTAATTTTATCTACTATCCATGTGATATCTTGTTTGAAAGAGTGGTGAAACAAAATTTAATGGTGTAATCAAATTTGTGCTCGGTCACACACCTGACAAGTACTCCTATCATGCATATCCACTGATGTGCACAAGGTCAAGTAGAGAGACCGGCCTGAAGACAAAATGTTGCTTTTATGTCCTTAGGCGGCCCCGAACATTAGTTTCGGTTGCTAGGCGTGCATCCACATGATAAAATCGCATTTGGCACGCCATGTCAGAAATTCTATTTTCTCGAGAACTGGCGCGTTTGTAATAAAGTTGACAAATTCCACATCTCTCTCTTCACCGCCCTTATATGATGCCGGTTTCTTAAGGTGGCTTTGAAGGCAATCAAGATATATGTTTT
>JADLZK010007451.1:0-26191 GCA_015847255.1 Hyparrhenia diplandra
GCTATAGAATCGAAGCTAGACTTTTTCACGGTTGTGGAATCAAAATGCCTCACCCTAGAGAACCTAAATTTGAACAAGTGGACCATTAGAGAGTTTTTCTAAGAATCATTTGTCATAGGCCTCAAAGTAGCACTTGTTTAGAGGAAATCTTGGAATTCCATCAAAATCTTCTCGCGGTCGACGCCACGCACCAAAACAAGAAGGGGAACCATTACCTAAAGGTACATAGAAGTTCTGGGTGGATAGGTTAGATGATGGTAGGATCAATTACATTATGCCCCAAAACCATTAATATATGTTTCTAGATGTGACATTAGGGAGTGCCGCCGCTGATTTCAGCCAAGTGAACTCAAAACAAAGAGAAGTTTCCAATCCGCTATAGAATCGAAGCTAGACTTTTTCACGGTTGTGGAATCAAATGCCTCACCCTAGAGAACCTAAATTTGAACAAGTGGACCATTAGAGAGTTTTTCTAAGAATCACTTGTCATAGGCCTCAAAGTAGCACTTGTTTAGAGTGAAATCTTGAATTCCATCGAAAATCTCTCGCGGTCGACCTACGCATCAAAACAAGAAGGGAAACATTACCTAAAAGGTACATAGGAAGTTAGGGTGGATAGGTTAGATGATGGTAGGATCAATTACATTGCGCTCCCCAACCGTTAATATATGTTTCTAGATGTGACATTAGGGAGTGCCGCCGCTGATTTCAGCGTGAACTCAAAACAAAGAGAAGTTTCCAATCCGCTATAGAATCGAAGCTAGACTTTTTCACGGTTGTGGAATCAAATGCCTCACCCTAGAGAACCTAAATTTGAACAAGTGGACCATTAGAGAGTTTTTCTAAGAATCACTTGTCATAGGCCTCAAAGTAGCACTTGTTTAGAGTGAAATCTTGAATTCCATCGAAAATCTCGCGGTCGACCTACGCATCAAACAAGAAGGGGAACCATATTTAAAGGTACATAGGAAGTTAGGGTGGATAGGTTAGATGATGGTAGGATCAATTACATTGCGCTCCCCGAACCGTTAATATATGTTTCTAGATGTGACATTAGGGAGTGTTGCCGCTGATTTCAGCGTGAACTCAAAACAAAGAGAAGTTTCCAATCCGCTATAGAATCGAAGCTAGACTTTTTCACGGTTGTGGAATCAAATGCATCACCCTAGAGAACCTAAATTTGAACAAGTGGACCATTAGAGAGTTTTTCTAAGAATCACTTGTCATAGGCCTCAAAGTAGCACTTGTTTAGAGTGAAATCTTGGAATTCCATCGAAAATCTCAGGTCGACCTACGCATCGAAAAACAAGAAGGGGAACCACACCTAAAGGTACATAGGAAGTTAGGGTGGATAGGTTAGATGATGGTAGGATCAATTACATTGCGCTCCCGAACCGTTAATATATGTTTCTAGATGTGACATTAGGGAGTGTTGCCGCTGATTTCAGCGTGAACTCAAAACAAAGAGAAGTTTCCAATCCGCTATAGAATCGAAGCTAGACTTTTTCACGGTTGTGGAATCAAATGCCTCACCCTAGAGAACCTAAATTTGAACAAGTGGACCATTAGAGAGTTTTTCTAAGAATCACTTGTCATAGGCCTCAAAGTAGCACTTGTTTAGAGTGAAATCTTGGAATTCCATCGAAAAATCTCAGGTCCACCTACGCACAAAAAAACAAGAAGGGGAACGACACTAAAGGTACATAGGAAGTTAGGGTGGATAGGTTAGATGATGGTAGGATCAATTACATTGCGCTCCCGAACCGTTAATATATGTTTCTAGATGTGACATTAGGGAGTGTTGCCGCTGATTTCAGCGTGAACTCAAAACAAAGAGAAGTTTCCAATCCGCTATAGAATCGAAGCTAGACTTTTTCACGGTTGTGGAATCAAATGCCTCACCCTAGAGAACCTAAATTTGAACAAGTGGACCATTAGAGAGTTTTTCTAAGAATCATTTGTCATAGGCCTCAAAGTAGCACTTGTTTAGAGTGAAATCTTGAATTCCATCGAAAATCTCTCGCGGTCGACCTACGCATCAAAACAAGAAGGGGAACCACATAAAAGGTACATAGGAAGTTCGGGTGGATAGGTTAGATGATGGTAGGATCAATTACATTGCGCTCCCAAACCGTTAATATATGTTTCTAGATGTGACATTAGGGGAGTGCCGCCACGATTTCAGCGTGAACTCAAAAAACAAAGAGAAGTTTCCAATCCGCTATAGAATCGAAGCTAGACTTTTTCACGGTTGTGGAATCAAATGCCTCACCCTAGAGAACCTAAATTTGAACAAGTGGACCATTAGAGAGTTTTTCTAAGAATCACTTGTCATAGGCCTCAAAGTAGCACTTGTTTAGAGTGAAATCTTGGAATTCCATCGAAAAATCTCTCAGGTCGACCCACGCATCAAACAAGAAGGGGAACCACACTAAAAGGTACATAGGAAGTTAGGGTGGATAGGTTAGATGATGGTAGGATCAATTACATTATGTTCCTGAACCGATAATATATGTTTCTAGATGTGACATTAGGGAGTGCCGCCGCTGATTTCAGCGTGAACTCAAAACAAAGAGAAGTTTCCAATCCGCTATAGAATCGAAGCTAGACTTTTTCACGGTTGTGGAATCAAATGCCTCACCCTAGAGAACCTAAATTTGAACAAGTGGACCATTAGAGAGTTTTTCTAAGAATCACTTGTCATAGGCCTCAAAGTAGCACTTGTTTAGAGTGAAATCTTGGAATTCCATCGAAAAAATCTCGCGGTCGACCTACGCATCAAAAAAACAAGAAGGGGACCGACACCTAAAGGTACATAGGAAGTTAGGGTGGATAGGTTAGATGATGGTAGGATCAATTACATTGCGCTCCCCAAACCGTTAATATATGTTTCTAGATGTGACATTAGGGAGTGTTGCCGCTGATTTCAGCAAGTGAACTCAAAACAAAGAGAAGTTTCCAATCCGCTATAGAATCGAAGCTAGACTTTTTTCACGGTTGTGGAATCAAATGCCTCACCCTAGAGAACCTAAATTTGAACAAGTGGACCATTAGAGAGTTTTTCTAAGAATCACTTGTCATAGGCCTCAAAGTAGCACTTGTTTAGAGTGAAATCTTGAATTCCATCAAAAATCTCTCGTGGTCGACCCACGCATCAAAAACAAGAAGGGGAACCAAACATGAAAAGGTACATAGGAAGTTAGGGTGGATAGGTTAGATGATGGTAGGATCAATTACATTGCGTTCCCGAACCGTTAATATATGTTTCTAGATGTGACATTAGGGGAGTGTTGCCGCTGATTTCAGCGTGAACTCAAAACAAAGAGAAGTTTCCAATCCGCTATAGAATCGAAGCTAGACTTTTTCACGGTTGTGGAATCAAATGCATCACCCTAGAGAACCTAAATTTGAACAAGTGGACCATTAGAGAGTTTTTTTCTAAGAATCACTTGTCATAGGCCTCAAAGTAGCACTTGTTTAGAGTGAAATCTTGAATTCCATCGAAAATCTTCGCGGTCGACCCACGCATAAAAAACAAGAAGGGGAACCACACGAAAGGTACATAGGAAGTTAGGGTGCATAGGTTAGATGATGGTAGGATCAATTACATTGCGTTCCCGAACCGATAATATATGTTTCTAGTTTGACATTAGGGAGTGTTGCCGCTGATTTCAGCGTGAACTCAAAACAAAGAGAAGTTTCCAATCCCGCTATAGAATCGAAGCTAGACTTTTTCACGGTTGTGGAATCAAATGCCTCACCCTAGAGAACCTAAATTTGAACAAGTGGACCATTAGAGAGTTTTTCTAAGAATCATTTGTCATAGGCCTCAAAGTAGCACTTGTTTAGAGTGAAATCTTGGAATTCCATCGAAAATCTCTCGCGGTCGACCTACGCACCAAAACAAGAAGGGGAACGACACTAAAAGGTACATAGGAAGTTAGGGTGGATAGGTTAGATGATGGTAGGATCAATTACATTGCGTTCCCGAACCGTTAATATATGTTTCTAGATGTGACATTAGGGAGTGTTGCCGCTGATTTCAGCGTGAACTCAAAACAAAGAGAAGTTTCCAATCCGCTATAGAATCGAAGCTAGACTTTTTTCACGGTTGTGGAATCAAATGCCTCACCCTAGAGAACCTAAATTTGAACAAGTGGACCATTAGAGAGTTTTTCTAAGAATCACTTGTCATAGGCCTCAAAGTAGCACTTGTTTAGAGTGAAATCTTGAATTCCATCGAAAAAATCTCTGTGGTCCACCTACGCATCAAAACAAGAAGGGGAACCACACCTAAAGGTACATAGGAAGTTAGGGGTGGATAGGTTAGATGATGGTAGGATCAATTACATTGCGTTCCCAAACCGTTAATATATGTTTCTAGATGTGACATTAGGGAGTGTGCCGCCGATTTCAGCCGTGAACTCAAAACAAAGAGAAGTTTCCAATCCGCTATAGAATCGAAGCTAGACTTTTTCACGGTTGTGGAATCAAATGCATCACCCTAGAGAACCTAAATTTGAACAAGTGGACCATTAGAGAGTTTTTTCTAAGAATCACTTGTCATAGGCCTCAAAGTAGCACTTGTTTAGAGTGAAATCTTGAATTCCATCGAAAATCTCTCGGTCCACCTACGCATCAAAACAAGAAGGGGAACCACACGAAAAGGTACATAGGAAGTTAGGGTGGATAGGTTAGATGATGGTAGGATCAATTACATATGCTCCCGAACCGTTAATATATGTTTCTAGATGTGACATTAGGGAGTGTTGCCGCTGATTTCAGCGTGAACTCAAAACAAAGAGAAGTTTCCAATCCGCTATAGAATCGAAGCTAGACTTTTTCACGGTTGTGGAATCAAATGCATCACCCTAGAGAACCTAAATTTGAACAAGTGGACCATTAGAGATTTTTTCTAAGAATCACTTGTCATAGGCCTCAAAGTAGCACTTGTTTAGAGTGAAATCTTGGAATTCCATCGAAAAATCTCTCGCGGTCGACCTACGCATCAAAACAAGAAGGGGAACCACATGAAAGGTACATAGGAAGTTAGGGGTGGATAGGTTAGATGATGGTAGGATCAATTACATTGCGCTCCCGAACCGATTAATATATGTTTCTAGATGTGACATTAGGGAGTGTTGCCGCTGATTTCAGCGTGAACTCAAAACAAAGAGAAGTTTCCAATCCGCTATAGAATCGAAGCTAGACTTTTTTCACGGTTGTGGAATCAAATGCCTCACCCTAGAGAACCTAAATTTGAACAAGTGGACCATTAGAGAGTTTTTCTAAGAATCATTTGTCATAGGCCTCAAAGTAGCACTTGTTTAGAGTGAAATCTTGGAATTCCATCGAAAAATTCTCGCGGTCGACCTACGCATCAAAACAAGAAGGGGAACGACACCTAAAGGTACATAGGAAGTTAGGGTGGATAGGTTAGATGATGGTAGGATCAATTACATTGCGTTCCCCGAACCGTTAATATATGTTTCTAGATGTGACATTAGGGAGTGTTGCCGCTGATTTCAGCGTGAACTCAAAACAAAGAGAAGTTTCCAATCCCGCTATAGAATCGAAGCTAGACTTTTTTTCACGGTTGTGGAATCAAATGCCTCACCCTAGAGAACCTAAATTTGAACAAGTGGACCATTAGAGAGTTTTTCTAAGAATCACTTGTCATAGGCCTCAAAGTAGCACTTGTTTAGAGTGAAATCTTGGAATTCCATCGAAAATCTCTCGTGGTCGACCTACGCATCAAAACAAGAAGGGGAACCACACGAAAGGTACATAGGAAGTTAGGGTGGATAGGTTAGATGATGGTAGGATCAATTACATTGCGCTCCCCGAACCGTTAATATATGTTTCTAGATGTGACATTAGGGAGTGTTGCCGCTGATTTCAGCGTGAACTCAAAACAAAGAGAAGTTTCCAATCCGCTATAGAATCGAAGCTAGACTTTTTTCACGGTTGTGGAATCAAATGCATCACCCTAGAGAACCTAAATTTGAACAAGTGGACCATTAGAGAGTTTTTCTAAGAATCACTTGTCATAGGCCTCAAAGTAGCACTTGTTTAGAGTGAAATCTTGGAATTCCATCGAAAAAATCTCGTGGTCGACCTACGCATCAAAACAAGAAGGGGAACCACACCTAAAGGTACATAGGAAGTTAGGGTGGATAGGTTAGATGATGGTAGGATCAATTACATTGTGCTCCCGAACCGTTAATATATGTTTCTAGATGTGACATTAGGGAGTGTTGCCGCTGATTTCAAGCGTGAACTCAAAACAAAGAGAAGTTTCCAATCCGCTATAGAATCGAAGCTAGACTTTTTCACGGTTGTGGAATCAAATGCCTCACCCTAGAGAACCTAAATTTGAACAAGTGGACCATTAGAGAGTTTTTTCTAAGAATCACTTGTCATAGGCCTCAAAGTAGCACTTGTTTAGAGTGAAATCTTGGAATTCCATCGAAAAATCTCTCGCGGTCGACCTACGCATCAAAACAAGAAGGGGAACCACACTAAAGGTACATAGGAAGTTAGGTGGATAGGTTAGATGATGGTAGGATCAATTACATTATGTTCCCCGAACCGTTAATATATGTTTCTAGATGTGACATTAGGGAGTGTTGCCGCTGATTTCAGCGTGAACTCAAAACAAAGAGAAGTTTCCAATCCGCTATAGAATCGAAGCTAGACTTTTTCACGGTTGTGGAATCAAATGCCTCACCCTAGAGAACCTAAATTTGAACAAGTGGACCATTAGAGAGTTTTTTCTAAGAATCACTTGTCATAGGCCTCAAAGTAGCACTTGTTTAGAGTGAAATCTTGAATTCCATCGAAAATCTCTCAGGTCCACCTACGCATCAAAACAAGAAGGGGAAACCACACCTAAAAAGGTACATAGGAAGTTAGGGTGGATAGGTTAGATGATGGTAGGATCAATTACATTGCGTTCCCGAAACCGTTAATATATGTTTCTAGATGTGACATTAGGGGAGTGCCGCCGCTGATTTCAACGTGAACTCAAAACAAAGAGAAGTTTCCAATCCGCTATAGAATCGAAGCTAGACTTTTTCACGGTTGTGGAATCAAATGCCTCACCCTAGAGAACCTAAATTTGAACAAGTGGACCATTAGAGATTTTTTCTAAGAATCACTTGTCATAGGCCTCAAAGTAGCACTTGTTTAGAGTGAAATCTTGAATTCCATCGAAAAATCTTCTCAGGTCGACCTACGCATCAAAACAAGAAGGGGAACGACACGAAAGGTACATAGGAAGTTAGGGTGGATAGGTTAGATGATGGTAGGATCAATTACATTGCGCTCCCCAAACCGTTAATATATGTTTCTAGATGTGACATTAGGGGAGTGCTGCCGCTGATTTCAGCGTGAACTCAAAACAAAGAGAAGTTTCCAATCCCGCTATAGAATCGAAGCTAGACTTTTTTCACGGTTGTGGAATCAAATGCCTCACCCTAGAGAACCTAAATTTGAACAAGTGGACCATTAGAGAGTTTTTCTAAGAATCACTTGTCATAGGCCTCAAAGTAGCACTTGTTTAGAGTGAAATCTTGGAATTCCATCGAAAATCTCGCGGTCGACCTACGCATCAAAACAAGAAGGGGAACCACACTAAAAGGTACATAGGAAGTTAGGGTGGATAGGTTAGATGATGGTAGGATCAATTACATTGCGCTTCCCGAACCGTTAATATATGTTTCTAGATGTGACATTAGGGAGTGTTGCCGCTGATTTCAGCGTGAACTCAAAACAAAGAGAAGTTTCCAATCCGCTATAGAATCGAAGCTAGACTTTTTTTCACGGTTGTGGAATCAAATGCCTCACCCTAGAGAACCTAAATTTGAACAAGTGGACCATTAGAGAGTTTTTTTCTAAGAATCACTTGTCATAGGCCTCAAAGTAGCACTTGTTTAGAGTGAAATCTTGAATTCCATCGAAAAAATCTCGCGGTCCACCTACGCATCCAAAACAAGAAGGGGAACCACACTAAAGGTACATAGGAAGTTAGGGTGGATAGGTTAGATGATGGTAGGATCAATTACATTGCGCTCCCGAACCGTTAATATATGTTTCTAGATGTGACATTAGGGGAGTGTTGCCGCTGATTTCAGCGTGAACTCAAAACAAAGAGAAGTTTCCAATCCGCTATAGAATCGAAGCTAGACTTTTTCACGGTTGTGGAATCAAATGCCTCACCCTAGAGAACCTAAATTTGAACAAGTGGACCATTAGAGAGTTTTTCTAAGAATCACTTGTCATAGGCCTCAAAGTAGCACTTGTTTAGAGTGAAATCTTGGAATTCCATCAAAAAAATCTCTCGGTCGACCTACGCATCAAAACAAGAAGGGGAACCACACGAAAGGTACATAGGAAGTTAGGGTGGATAGGTTAGATGATGGTAGGATCAATTACATTGCGCTCCCCGAACCGTTAATATATGTTTCTAGATGTGACATTAGGGAGTGTTGCCGCTGATTTCAGCCGTGAACTCAAAAAACAAAGAGAAGTTTCCAATCCGCTATAGAATCGAAGCTAGACTTTTTCACGGTTGTGGAATCAAATGCCTCACCCTAGAGAACCTAAATTTGAACAAGTGGACCATTAGAGAGTTTTTCTAAGAATCACTTGTCATAGGCCTCAAAGTAGCACTTGTTTAGAGTGAAATCTTGGAATTCCATCGAAAAATCTCTCAGGTCGACCTACGCATCAAAACAAGAAGGGAACCACACTAAAGGTACATAGGAAGTTAGGGGTGGATAGGTTAGATGATGGTAGGATCAATTACATTGCGTTCCCGAACCGTTAATATATGTTTCTAGATGTGACATTAGGGAGTGCCGCCGCTGATTTTCAAGCGTGAACTCAAAACAAAGAGAAGTTTCCAATCCGCTATAGAATCGAAGCTAGACTTTTTCACGGTTGTGGAATCAAATGCCTCACCCTAGAGAACCTAAATTTGAACAAGTGGACCATTAGAGAGTTTTTCTAAGAATCACTTGTCATAGGCCTCAAAGTAGCACTTGTTTAGAGTGAAATCTTGGAATTCCATCGAAAATCTCTCGCGGTCGACCTACGCATCAAAAACAAGAAGGGGAACCACACGAAAAGGTACATAGGAAGTTAGGGTGGATAGGTTAGATGATGGTAGGATCAATTACATTGCGCTCCCGAACCGATAATATATGTTTCTAGATGTGACATTAGGGAGTGTTGCCGCTGATTTCAGTGTGAACTCAAAACAAAGAGAAGTTTCCAATCCGGCTATAGAATCGAGCTAGACTTTTTCACGGTTGTGGAATCAAATGCCTCACCCTAGAGAACCTAAATTTGAACAAGTGGACCATTAGAGAGTTTTTTCTAAGAATCACTTGTCATAGGCCTCAAAGTAGCACTTGTTTAGAGTGAAATCTTGGAATTCCATCGAAAAAATCTCGTGTCGACCCACGCATCAAAACAAGAAGGGGAACGCACACTAAAGGTACATAGGAAGTTAGGGTGGATAGGTTAGATGATGGTAGGATCAATTACATTGCGCTCCCGAACCGTTAATATATGTTTCTAGATGTGACATTAGGGAGTGTTGCCGCTGATTTCAGCGTGAACTCAAAACAAAGAGAAGTTTCCAATCCGCTATAGAATCGAAGCTAGACTTTTTTTTGGGGGTTGTGGAATCAAATGCCTCACCCTAGAGAACCTAAATTTGAACAAGTGGACCATTAGAGAGTTTTTCTAAGAATCACTTGTCATAGGCCTCAAAGTAGCACTTGTTTAGAGTGAAATCTTGGAATTCCATCGAAAATCTCTCGCGGTCGACCTACGCATCAAAACAAGAAGGGGAACCACACTAAAGGTACATAGGAAGTTAGGGTGGATAGGTTAGATGATGGTAGGATCAATTACATTGCGTTCCCGAACCGTTAATATATGTTTCTAGATGTGACATTAGGGAGTGTTGCCGCCGATTTCAGCGTGAACTCAAAACAAAGAGAAGTTTCCAATCCGCTATAGAATCGAGCTAGACTTTTTCACGGTTGTGGAATCAAATGCCTCACCCTAGAGAACCTAAATTTGAACAAGTGGACCATTAGAGAGTTTTTTCTAAGAATCACTTGTCATAGGCCTCAAAGTAGCACTTGTTTAGAGTGAAATCTTGGAATTCCATCGAAAATCTCTCTCGGTCGACCTACGCATCAAAACAAGAAGGGGAACGACACTAAAGGTACATAGGAAGTTAGGGTGGATAGGTTAGATGATGGTAGGATCAATTACATTGCGTTCCCCGAACCGTTAATATATGTTTCTAGATGTGACATTAGGGGAGTGTTGCCGCTGATTTCAGCGTGAACTCAAAACAAAGAGAAGTTTCCAATCCCGCTATAGAATCGAGCTAGACTTTTTTCACGGTTGTGGAATCAAATGCCTCACCCTAGAGAACCTAAATTTGAACAAGTGGACCATTAGAGAGTTTTTCTAAGAATCACTTGTCATAGGCCTCAAAGTAGCACTTGTTTAGAGTGAAATCTTGGAATTCCATCGAAAATCTCTTTGGTCGACCTACGCATCAAAACAAGAAGGGGAACCACACGAAAGGTACATAGGAAGTTAGGGGTGGATAGGTTAGATGATGGTAGGATCAATTACATTGCGCTCCCCGAACCGTTAATATATGTTTCTAGATGTGACATTAGGGAGTGTTGCCGCTGATTTCAGCGTGAACTCAAAACAAAGAGAAGTTTCCAATCCGCTATAGAATCGAGCTAGACTTTTTCACGGTTGTGGAATCAAATGCCTCACCCTAGAGAACCTAAATTTGAACAAGTGGACCATTAGAGAGTTTTTCTAAGAATCACTTGTCATAGGCCTCAAAGTAGCACTTGTTTAGAGTGAAATCTTGGAATTCCATCGAAAATCTCTCGTGTCGACACCTACGCAAAAAACAAGAAGGGGAACGACACGAAAGGTACATAGGAAGTTAGGGTGGATAGGTTAGATGATGGTAGGATCAATTACATTGCGCTCCCGAACCGTTAATATATGTTTCTAGATGTGACATTAGGGAGTGCTGCCGCCGATTTCAGCGTGAACTCAAAACAAAGAGAAGTTTCCAATCCGCTATAGAATCGAAGCTAGACTTTTTCACGGTTGTGGAATCAAATGCCTCACCCTAGAGAACCTAAATTTGAACAAGTGGACCATTAGAGAGTTTTTCTAAGAATCACTTGTCATAGGCCTCAAAGTAGCACTTGTTTAGAGTGAAATCTTGGAATTCCATCGAAAATCTCTCAGGTCGACCTACGCACCAAAACAAGAAGGGGAACCACACGAAAGGTACATAGGAAGTTAGGGTGGATAGGTTAGATGATGGTAGGATCAATTACATTTGTTCCCCGAACCGTTAATATATGTTTCTAGATGTGACATTAGGGAGGAGTGCCGCCGCTGATTTCAGCGTGAACTCAAAACAAAGAGAAGTTTCCAATCCGCTATAGAATCGAAGCTAGACTTTTTTTCACGGTTGTGGAATCAAATGCCTCACCCTAGAGAACCTAAATTTGAACAAGTGGACCATTAGAGAGTTTTTCTAAGAATCATTTGTCATAGGCCTCAAAGTAGCACTTGTTTAGAGTGAAATCTTGGAATTCCATCGAAAAATCTCTCGTGGTCGACCTACGCATCAAAACAAGAAGGGGAACCACACTAAAGGTACATAGGAAGTTAGGGTGGATAGGTTAGATGATGGTAGGATCAATTACATTGCGTTCCCGAACCGTTAATATATGTTTCTAGATGTGACATTAGGAGGAGAGTGTTGCCGCTGATTTCAGCGTGAACTCAAAACAAAGAGAAGTTTCCAATCCGCTATAGAATCGAAGCTAGACTTTTTTTCACGGTTGTGGAATCAAATGCCTCACCCTAGAGAACCTAAATTTGAACAAGTGGACCATTAGAGAGTTTTTCTAAGAATCACTTGTCATAGGCCTCAAAGTAGCACTTGTTTAGAGTGAAATCTTGGAATTCCATCGAAAAAATCTCGCGGTCGACCTACGCATCAAAAAACAAGAAGGGGAACGCACACCTAAAGGTACATAGGAAGTTAGGGTGGATAGGTTAGATGATGGTAGGATCAATTACATTGCGTTCCCGAACCGTTAATATATGTTTCTAGATGTGACATTAGGGAGTGCTGCCGCTGATTTCAGCGTGAACTCAAAACAAAGAGAAGTTTCCAATCCGGCTATAGAATCGAGCTAGACTTTTTCACGGTTGTGGAATCAAATGCCTCACCCTAGAGAACCTAAATTTGAACAAGTGGACCATTAGAGAGTTTTTCTAAGAATCACTTGTCATAGGCCTCAAAGTAGCACTTGTTTAGAGTGAAATCTTGAATTCCATCAAAAATCTCGTGGTCGACGACCTACGCATCAAAACAAGAAGGGGAACGACACCTAAAGGTACATAGGAAGTTAGGGTGGATAGGTTAGATGATGGTAGGATCAATTACATTGCGCTCCCGAACCGTTAATATATGTTTCTAGATGTGACATTAGGGAGTGCTGCCGCTGATTTCAGCGCGTGAACTCAAAACAAAGAGAAGTTTCCAATCCGCTATAGAATCGAAGCTAGACTTTTTCACGGTTGTGGAATCAAATGCCTCACCCTAGAGAACCTAAATTTGAACAAGTGGACCATTAGAGAGTTTTTCTAAGAATCACTTGTCATAGGCCTCAAAGTAGCACTTGTTTAGAGTGAAATCTTGGAATTCCATCGAAAAATCTCTCAGGTCGACCTACGCATCAAAACAAGAAGGGGAACCACACGAAAGGTACATAGGAAGTTAGGGTGGATAGGTTAGATGATGGTAGGATCAATTACATTATGCTCCCGAACCGTTAATATATGTTTCTAGATGTGACATTAGGGAGTGTTGCCGCTGATTTCAGCGTGAACTCAAAAAACAAAGAGAAGTTTCCAATCCCGCTATAGAATCGAAGCTAGACTTTTTCACACGGTTGTGGAATCAAATGCCTCACCCTAGAGAACCTAAATTTGAACAAGTGGACCATTAGAGAGTTTTTTCTAAGAATCACTTGTCATAGGCCTCAAAGTAGCACTTGTTTAGAGTGAAATCTTGAATTCCATCGAAAATCTCTCGGTCGACCCACGCATCAAAACAAGAAGGGGAACGACACGAAAAGGTACATAGGAAGTTAGGGTGGATAGGTTAGATGATGGTAGGATCAATTACATTGCGCTCCCCGAACCGTTAATATATGTTTCTAGATGTGACATTAGGGAGTGTTGCCGCTGATTTCAGCGTGAACTCAAAACAAAGAGAAGTTTCCAATCCCGCTATAGAATCGAAGCTAGACTTTTTTTTTGGCGGTTGTGGAATCAAATGCCTCACCCTAGAGAACCTAAATTTGAACAAGTGGACCATTAGAGAGTTTTTCTAAGAATCACTTGTCATAGGCCTCAAAGTAGCACTTGTTTAGAGTGAAATCTTGAATTCCATCGAAAATCTCTCGCGGTCGACCTACGCATCAAAACAAGAAGGGGAACCACACCTAAAAAGGTACATAGGAAGTTAGGGTGGATAGGTTAGATGATGGTAGGATCAATTACATTATGCTCCCGAACCGTTAATATATGTTTCTAGATGTGACATTAGGGGAGTGTTGCCGCTGATTTCAGCGTGAACTCAAAAAACAAAGAGAAGTTTCCAATCCGCTATAGAATCGAAGCTAGACTTTTTCACGGTTGTGGAATCAAATGCCTCACCCTAGAGAACCTAAATTTGAACAAGTGGACCATTAGAGAGTTTTTCTAAGAATCACTTGTCATAGGCCTCAAAGTAGCACTTGTTTAGAGTGAAATCTTGGAATTCCATCAAAAATCTCTCGTGTCGTCGACCTACGCATCAAAACAAGAAGGGGAACCACACTAAAGGTACATAGGAAGTTAGGTGGATAGGTTAGATGATGGTAGGATCAATTACATTGTGTTCCCCGAACCGTTAATATATGTTTCTAGATGTGACATTAGGGAGTGTTGCCGCTGATTTTCAAGCGTGAACTCAAAACAAAGAGAAGTTTCCAATCCGCTATAGAATCGAAGCTAGACTTTTTCACGGTTGTGGAATCAAATGCCTCACCCTAGAGAACCTAAATTTGAACAAGTGGACCATTAGAGAGTTTTTTTCTAAGAATCACTTGTCATAGGCCTCAAAGTAGCACTTGTTTAGAGTGAAATCTTGGAATTCCATCGAAAATCTCGCGGTCGACCTACGCATCAAAACAAGAAGGGGAACGACACGAAAGGTACATAGGAAGTTAGGGTGGATAGGTTAGATGATGGTAGGATCAATTACATTGTGCTCCCCGAACCGTTAATATATGTTTCTAGATGTGACATTAGGGAGTGTTGCCGCTGATTTCAGCGTGAACTCAAAACAAAGAGAAGTTTCCAATCCGCTATAGAATCGAAGCTAGACTTTTTCACGGTTGTGGAATCAAATGCCTCACCCTAGAGAACCTAAATTTGAACAAGTGGACCATTAGAGAGTTTTTCTAAGAATCACTTGTCATAGGCCTCAAAGTAGCACTTGTTTAGAGTGAAATCTTGGAATTCCATCGAAAAATCTCTGTGTCGACCTACGCACCAAAAAACAAGAAGGGGAACCACACGAAAGGTACATAGGAAGTTAGGGTGGATAGGTTAGATGATGGTAGGATCAATTACATTGCGCTCCCGAACCGTTAATATATGTTTCTAGATGTGACATTAGGGGAGTGCCGCCGCTGATTTCAGCGTGAACTCAAAAAACAAAGAGAAGTTTCCAATCCGCTATAGAATCGAGCTAGACTTTTTCACGGTTGTTGGAATCAAATGCCTCACCCTAGAGAACCTAAATTTGAACAAGTGGACCATTAGAGAGTTTTTCTAAGAATCATTTGTCATAGGCCTCAAAGTAGCACTTGTTTAGAGTGAAATCTTGGAATTCCATCAAAAATCTCGCGGTCGACCTACGCATCAAAACAAGAAGGGGAACCACAAAAAAGGTACATAGGAAGTTAGGGTGGATAGGTTAGATGATGGTAGGATCAATTACATTGCGTTCCCGAACCGTTAATATATGTTTCTAGATGTGACATTAGGGAGTGCCGCCGCTGATTTCAGCGTGAACTCAAAACAAAGAGAAGTTTCCAATCCGCTATAGAATCGAAGCTAGACTTTTTCACGGTTGTGGAATCAAATGCCTCACCCTAGAGAACCTAAATTTGAACAAGTGGACCATTAGAGAGTTTTTCTAAGAATCACTTGTCATAGGCCTCAAAGTAGCACTTGTTTAGAGTGAAATCTTGGAATTCCATCAAAAAATCTCTCGTGGTCGACCCACGCATCAAAAAAACAAGAAGGGGAACCACACTAAAAGGTACATAGGAAGTTAGGGTGGATAGGTTAGATGATGGTAGGATCAATTACATTGCGTTCCCCGAACCGTTAATATATGTTTCTAGATGTGACATTAGGGGAGTGTTGCCGCTGATTTCAGCGTGAACTCAAAACAAAGAGAAGTTTCCAATCCGCTATAGAATCGAGCTAGACTTTTTTTTCACGGTTGTGGAATCAAATGCCTCACCCTAGAGAACCTAAATTTGAACAAGTGGACCATTAGAGAGTTTTTCTAAGAATCACTTGTCATAGGCCTCAAAGTAGCACTTGTTTAGAGTGAAATCTTGGAATTCCATCGAAAAATCTCTCGTGGTCGACCTACGCATCAAAAACAAGAAGGGGAACCACACCTAAAGGTACATAGGAAGTTAGGGTGGATAGGTTAGATGATGGTAGGATCAATTACATTGCGCTCCCGAACCGTTAATATATGTTTCTAGATGTGACATTAGGGAGTGCTGCCGCTGATTTCAGCGTGAACTCAAAAAACAAAGAGAAGTTTCCAATCCGCTATAGAATCGAAGCTAGACTTTTTCACGGTTGTGGAATCAAATGCCTCACCCTAGAGAACCTAAATTTGAACAAGTGGACCATTAGAGAGTTTTTTTCTAAGAATCACTTGTCATAGGCCTCAAAGTAGCACTTGTTTAGAGTGAAATCTTGGAATTCCATCGAAAATCTCGCGGTCGCTACGCATCAAAACAAGAAGGGGAACGACACGAAAGGTACATAGGAAGTTAGGGTGGATAGGTTAGATGATGGTAGGATCAATTACATTGCGTTCCCGAACCGTTAATATGTGTTTCTAGATGTGACATTAGGGAGTGCTGCCGCTGATTTCAGCGTGAACTCAAAACAAAGAGAAGTTTCCAATCCCGCTATAGAATCGAGCTAGACTTTTTTGCGGTTGTGGAATCAAATGCCTCACCCTAGAGAAACTAAATTTGAACAAGTGGACCATTAGAGAGTTTTTCTAAGAATCACTTGTCATAGGCCTCAAAGTAGCACTTGTTTAGAGTGAAATCTTGAATTCCATCAAAAATCTCTCAGGTCACCTACGCATCAAAAACAAGAAGGGGAACCACACGAAAAGGTACATAGGAAGTTAGGGTGGATAGGTTAGATGATGGTAGGATCAATTACATTATGCTCCCAAACCGTTAATATATGTTTCTAGATGTGACATTAGGGAGTGTTGCCGCTGATTTCAGCGTGAACTCAAAACAAAGAGAAGTTTCCAATCCGCTATAGAATCGAAGCTAGACTTTTTTCACGGTTGTGGAATCAAATGCATCACCCTAGAGAACCTAAATTTGAACAAGTGGACCATTAGAGAGTTTTTCTAAGAATCACTTGTCATAGGCCTCAAAGTAGCACTTGTTTAGAGTGAAATCTTGGAATTCCATCGAAAAATCTCTCGGTCGCACCTACGCATCAAAACAAGAAGGGGAACCACACCTAAAGGTACATAGGAAGTTAGGGTGGATAGGTTAGATGATGGTAGGATCAATTACATTGCGCTCCCCGAACCGATAATATATGTTTCTAGATGTGACATTAGGGAGTGTTGCCGCTGATTTCAGCCGTGAACTCAAAACAAAGAGAAGTTTCCAATCCGCTATAGAATCGAAGCTAGACTTTTTCACGGTTGTGGAATCAAATGCCTCACCCTAGAGAACCTAAATTTGAACAAGTGGACCATTAGAGAGTTTTTCTAAGAATCATTTGTCATAGGCCTCAAAGTAGCACTTGTTTAGAGTGAAATCTTGGAATTCCATCGAAAAATCTCTCAGGTCGGTCTACGCATCAAAACAAGAAGGGGAACCATTACTAAAGGTACATAGGAAGTTAGGGTGGATAGGTTAGATGATGGTAGGATCAATTACATTGTGTTCCCGAACCGATAATATATGTTTCTAGATGTGACATTAGGGAGTGCCGCCGCTGATTTCAGCGTGAACTCAAAACAAAGAGAAGTTTCCAATCCGCTATAGAATCGAAGCTAGACTTTTTTCACGGTTGTGGAATCAAATGCCTCACCCTAGAGAACCTAAATTTGAACAAGTGGACCATTAGAGAGTTTTTTCTAAGAATCACTTGTCATAGGCCTCAAAGTAGCACTTGTTTAGAGTGAAATCTTGAATTCCATCGAAAAATCTCGCGGTCGACCTACGCATCAAAACAAGAAGGGGAACCACACCTAAAAGGTACATAGGAAGTTAGGGTGGATAGGTTAGATGATGGTAGGATCAATTACATTGCGCTCCCCGAACCGTTAATATATGTTTCTAGATGTGACATTAGGGGAGTGTTGCCACTGATTTCAGCGTGAACTCAAAAAACAAAGAGAAGTTTCCAATCCGCTATAGAATCGAGCTAGACTTTTTTTCACGGTTGTGGAATCAAATGCATCACCCTAGAGAACCTAAATTTGAACAAGTGGACCATTAGAGAGTTTTTCTAAGAATCACTTGTCATAGGCCTCAAAGTAGCACTTGTTTAGAGTGAAATCTTTGAATTCCATCGAAAATCTCTCGCGGTCGACCTACGCCAAAAAACAAGAAGGGGAAATCCACACCTAAAGGTACATAGGAAGTTAGGGTGGATAGGTTAGATGATGGTAGGATCAATTACATTGCGTTCCCCCAAACCGTTAATATATGTTTCTAGATGTGACATTAGGGAGTGCTGCCGCTGATTTCAGCGTGAACTCAAAACAAAGAGAAGTTTCCAATCCGCTATAGAATCGAAGCTAGACTTTTTCACGGTTGTGGAATCAAATGCCTCACCCTAGAGAACCTAAATTTGAACAAGTGGACCATTAGAGAGTTTTTCTAAGAATCACTTGTCATAGGCCTCAAAGTAGCACTTGTTTAGAGTGAAATCTTGGAATTCCATCGAAAATCTCTCGCGGTCGACCTACGCATCAAAACAAGAAGGGGAACCACATGAAAGGTACATAGGAAGTTAGGTGGATAGGTTAGATGATGGTAGGATCAATTACATTGCGCTCCCGAACCGTTAATATATGTTTCTAGATGTGACATTAGGAGTGTTGCCGCTGATTTCAGCGTGAACTCAAAACAAAGAGAAGTTTCCAATCCGCTATAGAATCGAGCTAGACTTTTTCGCGGTTGTGGAATCAAATGCCTCACCCTAGAGAACCTAAATTTGAACAAGTGGACCATTAGAGAGTTTTTCTAAGAATCACTTGTCATAGGCCTCAAAGTAGCACTTGTTTAGAGTGAAATCTTTGAATTCCATCGAAAATCTCTCGGTCGCACCTACGCATCAAAACAAGAAGGGGAACCACACGAAAAGGTACATAGGAAGTTAGGGTGGATAGGTTAGATGATGGTAGGATCAATTACATTGCGCTCCCCGAACCGTTAATATATGTTTCTAGATTTGACATTAGGGAGTGTTGCCGCTGATTTCAGCGTGAACTCAAAAAACAAAGAGAAGTTTCCAATCCGCTATAGAATCGAGCTAGACTTTTTCACGGTTGTGGAATCAAATGCCTCACCCTAGAGAACCTAAATTTGAACAAGTGGACCATTAGAGAGTTTTTCTAAGAATCACTTGTCATAGGCCTCAAAGTAGCACTTGTTTAGAGTGAAATCTTGAATTCCATCGAAAATCTCTCGCGGTCGACCTACGCATCAAAACAAGAAGGGGAACCACAATGAAAAGGTACATAGGAAGTTAGGGTGGATAGGTTAGATGATGGTAGGATCAATTACATTGCGTTCCCGAACCGTTAATATATGTTTCTAGATGTGACATTAGGGAGTGTTGCCGCTGATTTCAGCGTGAACTCAAAACAAAGAGAAGTTTCCAATCCGCTATAGAATCGAGCTAGACTTTTTCACGGTTGTGGAATCAAATGCCTCACCCTAGAGAACCTAAATTTGAACAAGTGGACCATTAGAGAGTTTTTTCTAAGAATCACTTGTCATAGGCCTCAAAGTAGCACTTGTTTAGAGGAAATCTTGAATTCCATCGAAAATCTCGTGGTCGACCTACGCATCAAAACAAGAAGGGGAACCACACTAAAGGTACATAGGAAGTTAGGGTGGATAGGTTAGATGATGGTAGGATCAATTACATTGCGCTCCCCGAACCGTTAATATATGTTTCTAGATGTGACATTAGGGAGTGTTGCCGCTGATTTCAGCGTGAACTCAAAACAAAGAGAAGTTTCCAATCCGCTATAGAATCGAAGCTAGACTTTTTCACGGTTGTGGAATCAAATGCCTCACCCTAGAGAACCTAAATTTGAACAAGTGGACCATTAGAGAGTTTTTCTAAGAATCACTTGTCATAGGCCTCAAAGTAGCACTTGTTTAGAGTGAAATCTTGGAATTCCATCGAAAATCTCTCGCGGTCGCACCTCCACGCATCAAAACAAGAAGGGGAACCACACTAAAAGGTACATAGGAAGTTAGGGTGGATAGGTTAGATGATGGTAGGATCAATTACATTGCGTTCCTGAACCGTTAATATATGTTTCTAGATGTGACATTAGGGAGTGCTGCCGCTGATTTCAGCGTGAACTCAAAACAAAGAGAAGTTTCCAATCCGCTATAGAATCGAAGCTAGACTTTTTTCACGGTTGTGGAATCAAATGCCTCACCCTAGAGAACCTAAATTTGAACAAGTGGACCATTAGAGAGTTTTTCTAAGAATCACTTGTCATAGGCCTCAAAGTAGCACTTGTTTAGAGGAAATCTTGAATTCCATCGAAAAATCTCTCGTGGTCGACCTACGCATCAAAACAAGAAGGGGAACCACACCTAAAAGGTACATAGGAAGTTAGGGTGGATAGGTTAGATGATGGTAGGATCAATTACATTGCGCGCTCCCGAACCGCTAATATATGTTTCTAGATGTGACATTAGGGAGTGTTGCCGCTGATTTTTCAGCGTGAACTCAAAACAAAGAGAAGTTTCCAATCCGCTATAGAATCGAAGCTAGACTTTTTCACGGTTGTGGAATCAAATGCCTCACCCTAGAGAACCTAAATTTGAACAAGTGGACCATTAGAGAGTTTTTTCTAAGAATCACTTGTCATAGGCCTCAAAGTAGCACTTGTTTAGAGTGAAATCTTGGAATTCCATCGAAAAATCTCTCGCGGTCCACCTACGCATCAAACAAGAAGGGGAACCACATGAAAGGTACATAGGAAGTTAGGGTGGATAGGTTAGATGATGGTAGGATCAATTACATTATGTCCCCGAACCGTTAATATATGTTTCTAGATGTGACATTAGGGAGTGTTGCCGCCGATTTCACAATGAACTCAAAAAACAAAGAGAAGTTTCCAATCCGCTATAGAATCGAAGCTAGACTTTTTCACGGTTGTGGAATCAAATGCCTCACCCTAGAGAACCTAAATTTGAACAAGTGGACCATTAGAGAGTTTTTCTAAGAATCACTTGTCATAGGCCTCAAAGTAGCACTTGTTTAGAGTGAAATCTTGGAATTCCATCGAAAAATCTCTCAGGTCGACCTACGCATCAAAACAAGAAGGGGAACCACACCTAAAGGTACATAGGAAGTTAGGTGGATAGGTTAGATGATGGTAGGATCAATTACATTGCGCGCTCCCAAACCGTTAATATATGTTTCTAGATGTGACATTAGGAGTGCCGCCGCTGATTTCAGCGTGAACTCAAAACAAAGAGAAGTTTCCAATCCGCTATAGAATCGAAGCTAGACTTTTTTTTCACGGTTGTGGAATCAAATGCCTCACCCTAGAGAACCTAAATTTGAACAAGTGGACCATTAGAGAGTTTTTCTAAGAATCACTTGTCATAGGCCTCAAAGTAGCACTTGTTTAGAGTGAAATCTTGAATTCCATCGAAAATCTCGTGGTCGACCTCCACGCATCAAAACAAGAAGGGGAACCACACTAAAAGGTACATAGGAAGTTAGGGTGGATAGGTTAGATGATGGTAGGATCAATTACATTGCGCTCCCGAACCGCTAATATATGTTTCTAGATGTGACATTAGGGGAGTGTTGCCGCTGATTTCAGCAAGTGAACTCAAAACAAAGAGAAGTTTCCAATCCGCTATAGAATCGAAGCTAGACTTTTTTCACGGTTGTGGAATCAAATGCATCACCCTAGAGAACCTAAATTTGAACAAGTGGACCATTAGAGAGTTTTTCTAAGAATCACTTGTCATAGGCCTCAAAGTAGCACTTGTTTAGAGGAAATCTTGAATTCCATCGAAAATCTCTCGCGGTCGACCCACGCACCAAAAAACAAGAAGGGGAACCACACGAAAAGGTACATAGGAAGTTAGGGTGGATAGGTTAGATGATGGTAGGATCAATTACATTGCGCTCCCGAACCGATAATATATGTTTCTAGATGTGACATTAGGGAGTGTTGCCGCTGATTTCAGCGTGAACTCAAAACAAAGAGAAGTTTCCAATCCGCTATAGAATCGAAGCTAGACTTTTTCACGGTTGTGGAATCAAATGCCTCACCCTAGAGAACCTAAATTTGAACAAGTGGACCATTAGAGAGTTTTTCTAAGAATCATTTGTCATAGGCCTCAAAGTAGCACTTGTTTAGAGTGAAATCTTGGAATTCCATCGAAAAATCTCTCGCGGTCGACCTACGCATCAAAACAAGAAGGGGAACGACACCTAAAGGTACATAGGAAGTTAGGGTGGATAGGTTAGATGATGGTAGGATCAATTACATTGCGCTCCCGAACCGTTAATATATGTTTCTAGATGTGACATTAGGGAGTGCTGCCGCTGATTTCAGCGTGAACTCAAAACAAAGAGAAGTTTCCAATCCGCTATAGAATCGAAGCTAGACTTTTTTCACGGTTGTGGAATCAAATGCCTCACCCTAGAGAACCTAAATTTGAACAAGTGGACCATTAGAGAGTTTTTTTCTAAGAATCACTTGTCATAGGCCTCAAAGTAGCACTTGTTTAGAGGAAATCTTGAATTCCATCAAAAAATCTCTCAGGTCGACCTACGCATCAAAACAAGAAGGGGAACCATTACACTAAAGGTACATAGGAAGTTAGGGTGGATAGGTTAGATGATGGTAGGATCAATTACATTGCGCTCCCGAACCGTTAATATATGTTTCTAGATGTGACATTAGGGAGTGCCGCCACTGATTTCAGCAAGTGAACTCAAAACAAAGAGAAGTTTCCAATCCGCTATAGAATCGAAGCTAGACTTTTTCACGGTTGTGGAATCAAATGCCTCACCCTAGAGAACCTAAATTTGAACAAGTGGACCATTAGAGAGTTTTTCTAAGAATCACTTGTCATAGGCCTCAAAGTAGCACTTGTTTAGAGTGAAATCTTGAATTCCATCGAAAATCTCTCGTGGTCGACCTACGCATCAAAACAAGAAGGGGAACCACACTAAAGGTACATAGGAAGTTAGGGGTGGATAGGTTAGATGATGGTAGGATCAATTACATTGCGCTCCCGAACCGATTAATATATGTTTCTAGTTTGACATTAGGGAGTGTTGCCGCTGATTTCAGCGTGAACTCAAAACAAAGAGAAGTTTCCAATCCCGCTATAGAATCGAAGCTAGACTTTTTCACGGTTGTGGAATCAAATGCCTCACCCTAGAGAACCTAAATTTGAACAAGTGGACCATTAGAGAGTTTTTTCTAAGAATCATTTGTCATAGGCCTCAAAGTAGCACTTGTTTAGAGTGAAATCTTGGAATTCCATCGAAAAAATCTCTCGGTCGCATTCCACGCATCAAAACAAGAAGGGGAACCATACCTAAAGGTACATAGGAAGTTAGGGTGGATAGGTTAGATGATGGTAGGATCAATTACATTGCGTTCCCGAACCGTTAATATATGTTTCTAGATGTGACATTAGGGAGTGCCGCCGCTGATTTCAGCGTGAACTCAAAACAAAGAGAAGTTTCCAATCCGGCTATAGAATCGAGCTAGACTTTTTCACGGTTGTGGAATCAAATGCCTCACCCTAGAGAACCTAAATTTGAACAAGTGGACCATTAGAGAGTTTTTCTAAGAATCACTTGTCATAGGCCTCAAAGTAGCACTTGTTTAGAGGAAATCTTGAATTCCATCAAAAATCTCTCAGGTCGACCTACGCATAAAAAACAAGAAGGGGAACGACACTAAAGGTACATAGGAAGTTAGGGTGGATAGGTTAGATGATGGTAGGATCAATTACATTGCGCTCCCGAACCGCTAATATATGTTTCTAGATGTGACATTAGGGAGTGCTGCCGCTGATTTCAGCCGTGAACTCAAAAAACAAAGAGAAGTTTCCAATCCCGCTATAGAATCGAAGCTAGACTTTTTTCACGGTTGTGGAATCAAATGCCTCACCCTAGAGAACCTAAATTTGAACAAGTGGACCATTAGAGAGTTTTTCTAAGAATCACTTGTCATAGGCCTCAAAGTAGCACTTGTTTAGAGGAAATCTTGGAATTCCATCGAAAATCTCTCGTCGGTCCACCTACGCATCAAAACAAGAAGGGGAACGACATTAAAGGTACATAGGAAGTTAGGGGTGGATAGGTTAGATGATGGTAGGATCAATTACATTGCGCTCCCGAACCGTTAATATATGTTTCTAGATGTGACATTAGGGAGTGCCGCCACCGATTTCCAAGTGAACTCAAAACAAAGAGAAGTTTCCAATCCGCTATAGAATCGAAGCTAGACTTTTTCACGGTTGTGGAATCAAATGCCTCACCCTAGAGAACCTAAATTTGAACAAGTGGACCATTAGAGAGTTTTTCTAAGAATCACTTGTCATAGGCCTCAAAGTAGCACTTGTTTAGAGGAAATCTTGAATTCCATCGAAAATCTCGCGGTCGCACCTACGCATCAAAAACAAGAAGGGGAACGACACCTAAAGGTACATAGGAAGTTAGGGGTGGATAGGTTAGATGATGGTAGGATCAATTACATTGTGCTCTTGAACCGTTAATATATGTTTCTAGATGTGACATTAGGGAGTGCCGCCGCTGATTTCAGCGTGAACTCAAAACAAAGAGAAGTTTCCAATCCGCTATAGAATCGAGATAGACTTTTTTCACGGTTGTGGAATCAAATGCCTCACCCTAGAGAACCTAAATTTGAACAAGTGGACCATTAGAGAGTTTTTCTAAGAATCACATGTCATAGGCCTCAAAGTAGCACTTGTTTAGAGTGAAATCTTGGAATTCCATCGAAAAATCTGCAGGTCGCACCTACGCATAAAAAAACAAGAAGGGGAACCACATGAAAGGTACATAGGAAGTTAGGTGGATAGGTTAGATGATGGTAGGATCAATTACATTGCGCTCCCCGAACCGTTAATATATGTTTCTAGATGTGACATTAGGGAGTGTTGCCACCGATTTCAGCGTGAACTCAAAACAAAGAGAAGTTTCCAACCGCTATAGAATCGAAGCTAGACTTTTTTCACGGTTGTGGAATCAAATGCATCACCCTAGAGAACCTAAATTTGAACAAGTGGACCATTAGAGATTTTTTCTAAGAATCATTTGTCATAGGCCTCAAAGTAGCACTTGTTTAGAGTGAAATCTGGAATTCCATCAAAAATTCTCGGTCGACCTACGCACTAAAAACAAGAAGGGAACGACATATAAAGGTACATAGGAAGTTCGGTGGATATGTTAGATGATGGTAGGATCAATTACATTATGCCCCGAACCGTTAATATATGTTTCTAGATGTGACATTAGGGAGTGCTGCCGCTTGATTTCAGCGTGAACTCAAAACAAAGAGAAGTTTCCAATCCGGCTATAGAATCGAGCTAGACTTTTTCACGGTTGTAGAATCAAATGCATCACCCTAGGAACCTTAAATTTGAACAAGTGGACCATTAGAGAGTTTTTCTAAGAATCACTTGTGATAGGGCCTCAAAGTAGCACTTGTTTAGAGGAAATCTTGAATTCCATCGAAAATTTCTTTTGTCGCACCTACGCATCGAAACACGAAAGGTACATAGGAAGTTAGGTGGATAGGTTAGATGATGGTAGGATCAATTATATTGTGTTCCCAAACAGTTAATATATGTTTCTAGATGTGACATTAGGGGAGTGCCGATTTCAGCGTGAACTCAAAACAACAAAGAGAAGTTTCCAACCGGCTATAGAATCGAGCCAGACAACAAGAAGGGGAACGCACACCTAAAAGCTACATAGGAAGTTAGGGTGGATAGGTTAGATGATGGTAGGATCAATTAGCACTGGCGCTCCCAACCGCTAATATATGTTTCTCGATGTGACACTAGGATCAGCATGCGATGATTTCAACATAGAACTCAAAAACGTAAGAGAAGTTTCCAATCCGCTATAGAATCGAAGCTCAGACTTTTTCGTGGTTGTGGAATCAAATGCCTCACCCTAGCTAGCCTAAATTTGAAGAAGCGACCACTGAGTGAGTTTTTCTAAGAATCACTTGTCATAGGCCATCAAAGTAGCACTTGTTTAGAGTGAAATCTTGGAATTACATAGAAAATCTCTCAGTGTCGACCTACGCATCGTAAACAAGAAGGGAAATCGGCACACTGAAAAGCTACTTAGGAAGTTTGGGTGGATAGGTTAGATGATGGTAGTATTCACCGCATTAAAGTGCGCACAACCGCTAATATATCTGCTTTCTCTCGATGCGACATAGGGACTCGGCGTCGATGATTTCAAAGATGAACTCAAAACTAAGAGAAGTTTC
>JADLZK010007452.1:0-44583 GCA_015847255.1 Hyparrhenia diplandra
TATATGCGTTGTACGTACACACACAAGTGGGCCGAACCGGATCGACATGATCACACACGGTGTGGTGCCTACTAGCTAACCTATCTGCTAGCATGTAGCTACCACACACGGTAGGCATTTATCATTCGTTCGTGTCTCCTTCGACAATTAACGTGCGTGTCGTCGTCGTACGTCCTCTCCAATATAATTGTGCGGAGAGGGAGAGAGAAGATCGAGCACGCGGCGATCGAGCTGCTGCATGAAAATTATACGTCGACCTACATATATCATCAGATCGAGATAGCTATCTGATCGAAAGGTGCGTCCGTGAACGCGCACGATCGAGTCGTCGCAGCATGCATCGACATCGATCGATCATATCGATGCGCGCGGCCACCCGCGTGTGACAAATTATACTCGATTGCGCTACAACGATAGCAAACGGCCAGGCCTAGCGAAACGAAAGGGATCGAGGACAAATAATTCAGTCTGCGCGGACGTGGGCACACCCATCACACCCATTGTACGTCCGTCGTCTTGCATGATTCTCGACGACCAGCTAGCCACGCACGTCGACCGGATCATATCGATCCGAGTCTCTCTCGGACAAGGTGACAAGCCAAGTGGCGACACATAGTACGATTTATTTTCCCAGTACACACATGTTGTTTATTGAAGAAACAAAAATTACTTAAGTTCTTTCTCTTTTTTTTTTTCACTCTTCTCTGTGCCTCAACACCACCTCTCTAGCTTCTATCTTCTCTCTATGTCGTTCGCTCATCCCTTATCCCTCTCTTCGGTCCTCCTGTCATTGTCGCTCCCTCTTAGAGCATCTCCAAGAGTATACCTGGCCCGTATTCTATGACGCTTGACCCGTGACTGACGCCACAGAGTTTCATCTCATTGCTCAACCAAGCCAGCATACGCGGTGGTGTTTGGCGTTTGCGGATCGCCGCCGCACCATGGCCGCCACCGCATCCGTAAAAACATTGTGGACTTGTTGATGTCCAGCTAACTATGCCTATGAGGAACTGAAATTAGTCCCCAAATTGGATTTCTATATATCCTTGTTTTTAGTTATTTTAACATTTCTGAAAACCATTAGAACGTGTTGCATTTGTTGAAAAGCCTCTTCTAAAATGGGAAGGTGTGGTAAGTGACTGAAATCACTTTGAGCTAATAGCTTCTGAGCAGTAATATGTTTCTTCTTTGCAAAGGAGTAAAGCTCAGGTGTCAGAGTATTGAGATCTTTAGTATTCCAGTTGTCTTGCCAAAACAGAATGTTGCTATCATTTTTCATTTCTATCCTTGCCATCTCTTTGAAATTTGGAAGAAGCTTGAGAATATATCTCCACCAAAATGAGCCTTTCTTTACATGTCCTGGTAGTTTTCTATTTTTATAATGGTTTATTGAAGAACTTGTTAAGGTTCTTGAGCAACAGGGGTTCATTCTATTTTTCAATATCAATTACTCCCAATCCTCCCTCCTCTTTTGGCTTGCAGAGTTGTTCCCAAGCAGCTTTTGTGGTGTTCTGCCATTGATATCATTACTCCTGCAAAGGCAATGCTCTCTAAAACTATCAATTCTCTTGATCACTGTCTTAGGAAGGGCCAAGGTGCACATATAAAAGGTTGGTAGGTCTGTGAAGACAACAGTAGTCAATTATAGCCTTCCAACATGTGATAGAAATGAGGAAACACTACCCAATCTTGCTTCACATGTATATTTATCAAGGGGTAAAGTCCTCAACTCTTGGTTTGGGTACTAGTCCAAGATAGGTGAATGAAATGATCCTTTAGAGCATCCCAATGTCCTCGCTAGCAGATCCAACTTTTCTTCAGAAACATTTATTGGCAGCATCTCATTGATTTTTTTTTTTTTTTGGAGATTTACTTTCAAACTAGTGGCTTCAAGTGTTAATTACTGATTTGAGGAAAAAGAGTTGCCTTGGATCTCCTTCTAGAACAATCAGTGTGTCATCAGCATATTGGATAACTGGGAGTTTTTCCCGAGCTCCATTCAGAAGAACCGCTAAGGTAGTTAATGAGAAATCATTTGCATTGAGTCTAACTATTTTTGTTGAAAGTCTTTTTCCTTCATAATTGCCAGCAGTGCTTGATGTTCTATTTTATCAAATGCCTTTTCAAAATCTAATTTTAAGACGATTGTCCTTTATTGAATGGTGACACATGTGCAAGTATTTTGGAGACCAGGCAATCTTGTATGGTTCTGGTTTTAATATAAACTAGTTAAACGCCCGTGCGTTGCTACGGGATAATAAATTTTATATAAAAAAACAGGGATCGCATGATAAGATAACAATACTATGATGAAATTAAACAATGTTATTAAAATGACATTTAATCCAAATAGTTACCAATGTGAACCCTTAATGTTTATTGGAACCTATTAAATCAAATAAGAAATATTTTGTCAAGCACAAAAAGTTGCTCGATTAAACAAATGTTACCATATCTTGGTCCAAGTAATCTAGCACCCTTTCAGTTAAATAACGACGCACGTTAGTGCAGTAATCGCCTTCAAATCTCCCTTTCTTTTCTCCATCCTCCTTCATAACTGCAGTAATGCATGCCGAATCAAGATAGACTTTACCTCCCGGTCTCATTTTATAATCAATCTAAGCATCCGTGACCTACAAACATCGAGAAATTAGGAAGAAAAGGACTTTCATATGACCAATTAATGGTTGAATGAGTATTATGACCTGCATCAATTACCTCGTTACCCGAATTCTCTTGGATCAAACAGGCATTCCATATGGTTTCTTGACAATTGAACATCATCGATGAGCACAAGCTTCCCCGTCCAGGTTTTGATGGAATTTGTTTGGCCGATTCAATTATGGCTTAATCACTTTCAATGCAAATGTAATCTAAAAAGGACACGATTAACCTTGTAGGCTTAATTAATACTATTACATGATAATATAATTATTATTAACAAAATAGGTACTAAATGGGTAGCATAATGGATCAAAAGTACACTACCTTGCGGCATGATGCGAGCAGTCATTGATTTTTGGATTTGTTATGCATCAAACCTATCTTATCATTATGCAACAACTCCTTTTGTTGTGATGAATCTACATCAAGAGAATCCGTTTGAGCTGGGTTGTAAACATTAGTGTCATTCATATTGGTCGTACCTATATCACGTTCTCGCGACACCCTCCTGGTCCCAACAACATCTCCATATCATAGATTTCCTTCTCACGGGTGGCTCATCTCAGATCGAACTTTGCCCCTCAGGGGCAAGTTTGTCCATGGAATTTTCGGTTGGGTTGTACAATATCCTCAAAAAGCTTCATATCCGAAGTATCCACATGCTCTTTGGAAGTTTCCGTTTGCACAATACCTTCTAAAACATCCATAGGCTCTTTCAAAACTTTTTGCATCTGAAGTATCCATCGAGACCTATAAAAAGAATAAAAATAAGTTATTTTTTGAAATGATTAAGGTACAAACATACTTATAAAAGAATAAATCATGATATTTTTTTGAAATGATTAATGTAAAACCATGGATGTCGTTGATTCAAAATTGAAATGATATAGAGCTATATGAAATTCTATTATATTTGTTCTATTGTACACTAACAATTTTTATATATGCATAAATAATAAATTTAAATGTTGCTAAACATACTACATATAATATTTTAGAGTAGAATATAATATACATAATTATTTAGCTTATTTAGTCAAAAAAACCAATTATTTTTTTTTTTTTTTTTTTTTTTTTTTTGCATTTGTACATGAATAAACTTAATTATTGCTAAACGTGTATATACATTTATACATATAAATAATATATGCGTATATTTTATATTTCATTTTATAAAAAAAAAAAAAAGAAAGAAAAAACGTATTTCCTTGTCCGCTTCTCTCCCAGCCGCACCCTCTCGCATCTCCTTGTCCGCTCCTCCCCATCCCCACCAACTCCTGGTCCGGCGTCATCACTCCCATCTCCGTCCATGGCACACCGCGAGGCCGCAAGGAAGCTCCACCTTTCCCCTTCATCTCAACCTCTTCGTCTCCCCAATCGCAGCATGTCGGGCAGGAGCAGGGCGGCGGCGGAGCAGGACGGGCGGGAGCAGGGCGTGCGGAGCAGGACGGCGGGCCTCACGAGACCGGCGGCTTTGCTCCCCTGCGGCTGCTCTCCAAGTTCGAGCGGGAGCAGGGCAGCAGCGGAGCAGGACGGCGGCCCCAAGTTCGAGCGGGAACTTTTCGTTCCCTCTTCTTGTCCCATCGACTGCGCCGAGCTCGAGCGGCGGGACGGAGCTCACGTGGGTGCTGGATCCGAGCTTCTCCTCGCCCGCGACCGCCGGATCAACAATACACTGGACCGGAGCTCGCACGGCGTGGCGGACGACAACGGCAGTGCTGATCGGAGCTCGCATGGCGGGGTGGACAACAACGGCGAGGCGCTCCTGCGGACGACGACGACGGAGTGGCAGGCGGCGGACTCGACGCTCGGCGCGGTTTGGTACGCGCTGTTGCAGCTCGCGGCAGGCTGGCGGGCGGACGACAACGGTGGAGCTCGCGACGGGGGCGGGGTCTGGGTCGTCGCTGCTGGAGGAGGCGCACGAAGGGGAGAGGAAAGCGGCCCCGAGACATGGCGGGTCCTTGGCGGCGGGGCGGGCGGCTTGACGGGTCCAAGGCGCGACGCAGCGGGGAGCTCGGCGGTCCGATTTCGGCGGGGAGCTCCTTGTCCGGCACGGCGAAGCACATCGCGGTGCTCCTCTACGCCTACTTACCGATGTCACATGGATGATGCACATGATGTGCTCGATCATTTGCCTCTACATCGCGGTGATCCTCTACTACTTGCTATGTGACATTCTTTGAATATGTAGTTCAAGAATAACCTTTTCTGCATCTGCTGTTTGGGAATTTTCTCGTATGGATTCCGTGTAAACGCATTTCCTATTCCTCCAATATATGTTGACTCCACTACAAAGTGCCTAGCACTGCCAATTTAGCAATTCAATTTTGTTGATAAAGACCACTACGTATGGATCATCTATCTTTGTCTTAGCATAACATCAGTCTGAACTTTGCAGCTTCTTGATCTTGAAAATATTTCCCTCTGCTTTCACAACATCTACAGCAGATGCAAAAGCATCCCCGTGACTCTGCCCCCCCACGGCAACCCACAGATCTTGAAAAGATCTTCAGAAGCAGGTCAAGGTATATGCCCACATCCAAAAAAACGTTCTTTTCTGCCAAGTGATTTAGGTTATTTTTCTCCTTCCCAAAGGAACTATAATTGCACATACATGACTCAATTTTATAATATTTTAGAGATTGTTCCTAATTGCCAATGATATTGCTGATGATAAGGCTGTGAGGCTTATCGTGTCTTCAGAAGTTATTGAATTTATTTTAAGCCAAAACCGGTAGGTCGAATTCTAAAACTCTTGTCCTGCTATTATTCATAGTGGTACAAGAAATATTCTGTGACCTTGCCAGTGAATATAAAACAATGATTATAGTAGCTACGTTCTCAAAACTGTTATTAGTCCTTTATTATCCTCAAACTTTTGATTAAAGCACCCCAATATCAGTGCGCTTGTGGGATATTGTGTGGAGTTTCGACATTGTGCACTTCTATATGAGTATGCAGAAAATGGCTCTCTTGATGATATTTTGTTTTCAGCAGCCACAAGATCCAGGGCTTTGTCATGGAAAGCTCGGATAAAGATTGCTCTTGGAGTTGCCTATGCTCTGGAGTAAGAATTACACTCTGAGAAAAGTACTTTCACCTTCTGTTAGATCCTTCAATAAAAATCATGCTATTTCAAAATAGCCCCATATATACAGTTAGATCCTCCTTAAATTGCTACCAAATTAGCTTATGTCAGATCTGTATCTGTTTATCCATGTCTTACTTTTTTTTTTGTGTTTTTCTAAATTTTCTCTTTTTGTGTAGTACATTTACTAAGAGTGATTCATGTGCAGGTACATGTGCCCAAGGTCAAGGTTGTTTAACAGTGTAATCAGAGCATCAAGGTTAGTATTCTGGCACATCTCCTACTTGAGATCACTTCAGAAATTAGTGAGGGAGCACGATTGTTAGTATGTAATGCATAATATGTGAAACCTTGCTGCCTTGATCATTGGCTGTGGACTGAAAAAGGAGTGGTGGGTAATATTCAGTCATTAGTTCAGAATTATGTACTTTCAGTTTAGGTATATTTCAGTCCTAATTCTAAGTTTTAATTGAAAAGATGTCAATTTAAGTTGGGGATAACCTTTAACAGTGTCATAAATAAGTTTAGTTGTTTCTACTGTGGGGAAAAGATGCCATAAATAAGTTTAGTTGTTTCTATGATTGCTTGAATTTGGCCTGAACTGATGTAAACCTGTAAACCCACAGGTGCTCTTTGTTGCAGTCTACAACCAATATAAACAGATATAGTGGCTAGATTTTAATGAATGGTGCACCGTGTTGTGTTAATAAACACATCTAAATTACCTTATCAATTATTGTGCAGACCAGACTAATTGCCTTACTTCCTATCGGTTTCCAATTGTCCTTGTAATTGCAGATGCTGAATTATCTCCAGCTACTTGATTTCTAAATTGTGCCCCAGATTCTTTCTCAAAGAAGGCTAAACCTCAGAAACTGGTCAGGTTGTGCCTTGGCACCCTTTGGTCAGCATCTTGAAGATATCATCACTGATATTTCAGAATTTGCTGCCTTATTTCCACCCCACATAAAGGTACTTTTATGCATCTATGTATGCCACTTGGTTAAATTATCTTCAAGTTTAACCGCACGATTTTTTTTTAACTTTGCACTTGTGCTTACAGTTCAGTTCATATTGTCACTAATGTTGTTCCCCAAGTATTGGACTTCTGGTGTCTCTCATCAAGGAAGCTTTTGAGGATTGGGTTAGTATTGCTATTCACTATTTTCTTCTGCCATGGATCCATGTTGTGTAATGTTGTGGTTTAATTGCATATATAAAAACTAATTGTGATGACACTTCTTTAGAGCAGATCAAGCAAGATGGTTACAGGTGAATTGTCCTGTTTTATGTGCCTTGGAATTCTTCATATTAACTTAGATAAACTGCTTACAGGTGAATTGCAATGTGAACAACCAAACAAATCCCTTTATACATTTACTGGCAATCTTATCATGGACAAGCAGACTACACCTCTATCACCGAACCAGTTACTCCTAAGGGTAAGTTTTTCTTTCCCAATCGTTTTCTTTCTTCTTTGATGAGCACTATTGTTTGTTTGCTTGACCCTAGACAACCACCATCTTTGGAGTTCCCTAGATTGGCCACATGTCATATCCGTAATGAAACGCTTCTAAAATGATTGTAGAACTGGGATAACTTGTTAGATTGGCCTTTCCTCCCTCACTTTTAACAATTTTATATCTTTTACCTAGTATACCTGCTTCGTTTTCTGTATTGAAATGCTCCTCATGTGCAATTTCATCCACGGCACCAGTGCCACCAATGCTGCTTAAAGGTACCAGACCATCTACATATATATGACCATACAATATAAGGCCATGATGTCACCATAATTCCAGGTGTCCCTCACGACTACATAATATAATTTTATTATACAAAAATAGGCAATATTCACCGGACCATCAAGCAATTCATAAACAAGTATACCTGATTCATAGTCTATGTTCATATTCTCCTCAGACTCAATTTCATCCATGTCACCAGTGCCACCAATGCTGCTTAAAAGATATCATTCTCTCTACATATTTAAGCATACAATAAGAATATTTTGACAGCATGATTCCTGTGATTGCACGAATATAGATATTTTAATTAGCAGATACGGTAATTTGACAATTGATAGAAGCCACTACCGTAAGTTGTCCGTCTATGGAGCCAGTCACTATTGTCGCCGGTTTTAAACGTTGTATTCATATCTGCAAATTGAAACATTGTATAGAAATACACATTTTATACCACTATTGTTATGAATGACAGCAGTTTATATAAACGTTGTACAAATGACACTCAACAGAACGATCATACCTGTTGAATGGGCAGCCAAATTACTATCAACATCAGAATGGCCTTGTTTTTCTGTTTATACCTCTCATGGCGTTTCTTGTTAATCTCACGCCTCTTTTCATCAGACATTGCTGCATACCGTTCTCTGTTACTCCGTCTCTTCTGCTCTTTAGGATCACCATCTGGTTGTACCAACACCAGTCCGGTATGTAAACCTGATAATCATCAGTGAAGTGTTATACACATACGCCACCTGAATGTGTAGAGATGTGAAATTTTGTATACCTCCATGGATTGAATTTGTAAGGTCACCCAAAGGTGACCTATCACCTGTTGGCCTAGTTGTGTCCATCAGCAGCCTGTTCGAAATGCCACAGACACTATTACTGGAAACGGTGTATACAAATCATTTAATGAAATTTAATTTCTTTATTCTGAATCATCACGTAACACAGATAACTGATCTCCTGCGCCTTGCCAAGGATTAGGAAGGTCAGTACCACCATCGGCAGCACATTAGGCTGCATCTATGTCACAGGAAACTAAAATATGTAACTGGTAAACTATTATTTTCCCCAATATTGGCACTTGGAAAACTAAATCATGCATGTACTTCAAATTAGGCTGCAGGCATGTCACAGGAAACTAATTCAAATTGAACACAGCGGTTTGAGGCGGCAACATTTCATGGCTCAGTCCATTAAACTAAATTAAACAGTCTACAGCAAGCAAGGCTCAATGTTTACTATCTGCTCATTGCCATGCGGAAAACTAATAATCATCCATCTTTTTAAAAAATAGAATAAAATATAGGCATTGCACAGCATGCCTATATGCTGCATATCAGATGCTAACTCAGATGCTGCACAGTTTGGTTTCTTTCATTATTTCAGTGAGATTGAGATCACATAAAGACTAACTGTAATCTGCTTGAAGGTCATAGATAGCAATTTAATGATTTGTGTGCACTTAAACTAATAACAGAAAATCCTCAGGAAGTTCTAAATAGATTGCAATGCTTAATAACTGAAAACCGTGGAACAGATGACTTATACTGATCCGTTTATTCTATATAGATGCAGTAATAAGCATGAGACATTAAACACATGATGGAACAGATGTATATATGTGTAGGTGCAGTATCTAATTCTTGTCACCTTCCCGTTTTCAGGTCCTTGGAACAGATGGGCTGAATGCTTATTTGAACAAGTACCACATTGATCTGGAAGGTAAATTGCCATGTTTTGAGATGCTGGATCCTTTTTTAGATGGATTATATAACCATTCTATGTATATCATATTCAGGCATAGTAGAAAAACCCTGGGCGAAGTTCATCAATGCTGATAACCAACATCTAGTATCAGAAGAGAAAGGGGTGAGTACCTGTGTGGATCTGCACCAACGGCTTGTGCTGCACAGCGTCGTTTTCGTCCAGCCCTTGATCAAAGGTGTGGCTTCCTTGTAGGCGGATCCCGAGCACCCTGCGGTGTGGAGGCGTCAGCGCTTCCGGCCGCTTCAGGGGGTGGCGTTCGTCACGAGCAGAAGGTCGTCGCGAGCAGAAGGCCTCCGATAGCTCGTGAGCGTGATGGGTCCTGCACGACGGCACTGCCGACGCTTCTTGCCGGCGACGATCCTCGTAAGCGGACCGGTTGTGGGCCAGGAGAGAAGATATTGGGGGCCAAGATTGCGTGCATGTCTCCCATGATTTGGTTTGTTTCCTAATTACCGGTGCATGGGCTTTCCTTTTTTTAGACAGAAGATACGGGATGATGTAGGTGTGGGCTTTCCTTTCCTAATTACCGGTGCATTCCTTTCCTTTCACAGATCGCACGGGGAGGGAGCCGGACGACGACGCCTTCGTCGCATGGGGGCGGAGCGACGGAGCGGACCGATTTTTACCGCACGAAAAAAAAAGTCTCCCTTTCATCCTTCTTAGGTAGTAAAGATTTTATCTTCATTCAACCTCATATGAAAAAAGTCTATTTTTGTGACACTTATTTACAGGGTGGTTCGAATTACTAACAAGTATTTAAAAATCACATTTCAACAGGATGTTCAGTTCGTTGCGTGGTTGTTTAGACAACTTGTGGCTTGGAGATTTATTATTTAATGGTCATGCCATGTGTTCCAATTCGTTGCGTACTATGTCTGCACGTGCTGCTCTAACTTGTATGGTTAAGATATAGACTTACCAACGGTCATGCTACATTTTCATTTAGCTTTTTTTGAGATCGAACTTCATACCACGACCAAACACACTTAACTCTGGTATGGACATGCATGTGTGAGAGCTTGGTGCATGGACCATGGAAACACTTTCTATATCAATTCGTTGTATAGGCATGGGAGAGTGAGAGATATATTGAGTCCACATGTTAGGAACAAGAAAATATATTATGAACAAAAAACCTTCGCTCTATAATTAATATTAGGAAAAATAAAATATAATAGAAGATTATATTGGAAAAAAGCGACCAGATGGTACGTCTCAAGGTTTATTTCCATAATAAGGGGGAGAATAAAGTCGAATAAATTACAAAGCCACACTTATTCTCGTTGGGCATCACCGTGCATTGCCCAGAGCGAGTGATGAGGATCAAGGAAGAAAATATTATCAATTATTACATGCGCACGTCACTGAAACGTATATATGCATTGCAAACTCACGAAAGACGAAGAGGTAGATTGAGGATGGATCGGGTGGCTCCAACGAGCATGATCAGATCAGTGGTCCATGGCCAGGCCTGGCAGCTCGAAAGGGTCGTCGTTGAGCTCCTGCTGCTGCTGCTGCTGCTGCTGCTTCTGCTTGAGCATCCACTTCTTGAAGGGGTGGAAGAGGATGGTGTTGCTGCAGGTGTACTGGCGCGGCGCGGGGCAGTCGATGAAGGTATCGTTCCCGTTGGCGCAGAAGTAGAGCTGGTACAGCATGTACTTGTCGAAGGGCCCCTTGCTGCACTGGATCACCGGCGTCGCGTTTATCCCCCTCTTGAACACATTCTTGATCGCCTTGAGGCCGTAGAGGTCGAAGTCGTCCTCGATGCCATTGGCCTTGAGGCGAACAAGGGGGTTGATCCGGCTACGGAAGCTCAGGGCCTTCTGGAAGTAGGTTGTCTCGTTGAGGCCCGAGCAGGCGCCGTACTTCTTCCAGATGCTCTTCCAGCTTCTCTGTCCGTCGTTGTTGGGACACCTGATGTTGCTCCAGTACTGATTCAGGCCTTCCAGGCCATCGATCTGTGTACACACGTCGATGGACATTATATACATTAATTTGAACACACAAACATGTATGCATATATGGTGAAAATTAAACGAGAGTATGTACAGTACTTACGTAGTAAGGGTTGTAAGGAACTTGATTGCTGCATTCCGTCAGTGCAGCGTCGGTGGTGGCGTTGTAGACGGTGAGGCCCGTTATGTAGAAGTCACGCGCCGGCGAGACGCCGGTGGTCGGCTTGCAGCATCCAGCGCCGGTCTGCTCGCAGTATGCTCCTGGCCACTGCGTGCGTCCACATGATAGATTGAGCACACGTATTATACAAGTGGTGTTGTATACGTTCTTTGGTATACGTACGTCGATGCCTACTACTATCTGTGACGATAAGGCCAGTGTGTGCGATATTTTGCCTCACCAATCAAATTATATATCGTCCGACATCGATGCAGGTTTAGCGTTCTTATAGCTAGTTAGCAGGACACACAAATTATATCATATATATACATGCGTTAGTTCTTGCGTTTTATAGATGTTTTTATGCCATTATAGCTGAATTAATAACCTGAGATATATAGTAACCTATCTCTCAATTAACGATACTAATAACAGTACAAAATACATGTAGTGAGTGAAGAAAATATAGGTAGCTCCTGTGCGTACCACAAGACCAAGCTGGTAGTAGATACCGGAGTCATTGGCAGCAATTGCAGGCGAAGCTACTGCTAGCAGCAAACCAAGGAGGCACAGGAGTGCGACCCTGGAAGCCATATGGAATGGCCCCCTGATCACTAGCTATCACGCTGTTATTGTGGACACACCAGACTGATGGATGCCTAGCTAGTGTCTACCACGAATGGCACCGATGAGCATGGCCTCGATCGCGCGCGTGAGTACTTATAGGCATACGGGCGCGCGTCCGTACCTTTGTTTTCCTGCTCCTTGTTTTGTGCAGTCCAGATTTCACAGCAGGTAACAGTTCCCTCATTTTCTTTCCTAGTCATAGTCGGCTATTTAAAACTATGGTCACGATTTCCCCCTTTGTTTCTCTCTTTGTTTTCCTACTGCATATATTTTATTTTTTTTTTCTTGATTTGCCTGAATTAACATACCCTATATGCACACTAAAATAATTTAGAAGATAATCTCCTACTGATTTCGTGGTAGGTCAACAGTAGTGCCCTCTTCTTAATTACCTGAATTAACATATACACTATTTTTTTTTCTCGAATACGCAAAAAGATTTGTGTATCATAACATTAAGAATAAGAGTTTATCCGTACAAACGACACGCATCAAGCGTAGACCAACCTAGAAGACTATTATACACTATCTTCACACTAAAATAATTTTGGGAGATAATCTTCGATTGATTTCGTGTATAACTATATAAGTCAAATGATTTCATGTGTTGTATGTTATTTCTTTTTCCTTGATTACTGAATTAGGGGTGGTTTGAGGCGCTCCACGAACTCTGCTTAAACTCCATCGTTGAACAAGTCCACAAAAACATGGAGTTTGTTGAGCACCCTTTAGGTGCTCTCACAACTTAATTTTTTTTTTTCGAACCGTGGAGCTAAAGCCACTTGGCTAAAAAAATGTGGACCAAAACTGAAAAATATGGAGTAGAGCACTCTCAAACACCCCCTTAACATACACTATCTTCACAGCGTGTATAACTATAGGTCAGCCCCCTCTTCTTGATTGCCTGAATGGAACATACACTATATCTTCACACTAGAATAATTTAGGAGATAATCTTCAACTAATTTTGTGTACAAACTGTATGTCAACACAGTGGCCCTCTCACAGAACACTGTGCATCTTGTGCGTATTTTTATATGCATAAATGATAAATACATAAATAAATAAATAAATAAATAAATAAATAAATAAATAAATAAATTTATATATAATTATCTTGTGCCGTTATTGGAATTAATTCCGCAACAGCACAAGCTATCCGCATGCAATCTGCTACCAACTATACGCACCACCAAACAGCTTGGAGCAAACCAACGGGCAACGGTGAAAGCGGCGGTGGTGATGGTGAATTATGTGGTGTGTGGTGGTGGATGATCGACTTTTAATTAATCTCCTAGACTAGAAACAACTTCAGTCGTTTGTGCCGCGCTGCTAGCTCTCGGATTATATTGCTATACTGCATCTAAAGATATGCTTCACAGAGACAGAGGAAACCAATCGCGTTTGAGCACGTTATTCACTGTTGTGTGTGCAGATAGCGCATGAGCGCGACGCCTACCTTGCGAGCCACTCATCTCGTTCGATTGGATAGCCATAGCCTTGCACCGTGCACGTCTACCGCAGGACGAGCTATAAGAGTACGTACGACCACTCCGGCACCAACGAACCTCACCAGTACAGAGTAATAAGGGACACGTAGGAGTATTTTGCAGTACGACGCAGACGTGAGGCGTGGCACCTACTGACACCGGACCACCCAATTCGAAACGTGCGCGAGAAACGACATCATGCGGCCCAACTGCCTCGATGGAACGTTCTGCTGGACCCACGTCCACCTCCACGTTGTGAATGAGTGGATATCCTAGTGGAAAAACCTTTTTCCACGACATCATACCCAAATATTTACTGGCGGTCGAAACCTTTTTTCATGGCGCCATACTCAAATATTTACTGACGGTCGAGAAGTGGGAAGAGACAGTAAATAAAGAAAAAAAAAGAGGGAAGAGCCGGTAAAGAAAAAAAAGAGGGCGCCACGAAAAATCCGCCAATGGAAGTGACTTTTCAGTAGCTTCTTCCATAATCTATTCGCCGGTATAGTTTTTTGTTTTTCCACTAGCGGTTTTTCTAACGATGACGCCAGGGATATACTAATTTTCACATGCGTTTTTTTGTACCGTGTCGATAGTTTTAATTCGGCAAGATTACGGGCGGATGTTGTACCGTTTGCGCCGGTAATAATACCATTACACAGGCGGGCCGTCTAGATTAACCCACGCAGGTGATAATAATCGTACACTGGCGGGATGGTAAAGTTAACCGCTAGTATGAATTGAATTCTATGTCTCACGTGTCTCCCCTCCGGCGATGCCCAAAAGTCACCGGCGAAGCAAGCGTCAGATTAGTTTACAAGTTGCAAGCCTTTCACATTCGTCGATTGGGCGTCCGCGTGCGGTATTTAAGCAAATGCAGACATTATGAATTGAAGATCGATCGATATATGGATCCAACAAATAATCGCCGCCGTCGTCGCCGCCGACGTCGCGGCGTGCGCGTGACCGCCGCGCAATGTCGACGAAAATACGACGACCGGCTGGGGTTGTTGGCTGACACCGCCGCAGCCACCATCGCACATCGCCTGGGAGCGCGAGCATGACGATGAATTACAGGGGGGCCATCGCCAGATCCGTCGTCGTCGCCCCCGCCCCCCCCCCGCCGCCAACGGCGCCGGGCGCCGCCGCACCCGCGCCGGCCGCAGACTATCCATCAAGATGTCTTCTTCCTCGGCGGATACCCGAACATCAACACCACCATAACATGTGACCCTGCGGTGGTAAAGGAATTCATCCAAGAAATACGCGGTAACTCTGCTGGTGGTATCCTTGTAGGACTGGACACAGAGTGGCGCAAAATTAGGAACAATAAGAACAAGATTGAGCACAAGATTGCCCTACTGCAACTTTACTTCGGGCCGCGTTGCATGATCTTCCAGGTCCACCAGGTTGGCGGACTTCCTAACGACCTGTAGAGTTTCTCAGCGAAGAAGATCACATCTTCGCTGGGGCGGCCATCTACAATGACGTCAAACGTCTATATGAAGATTACGGCGTCAAAATCTCCAATCCGCATGACCTTCAACATATTGTGCCGAAAGTGAAAGAGTATAACTATCTAGTCACGGTTGGTCGGCCGATATCACTGGGCAAGATAGTAGTAGCAGTACTAAAACGTCCTGATCTGAAGAAGGACGAAGACATCACACATGATCACTAGGCTGCTGCTAGGTTGCCAAAGCAGGAGGGATTTTTTTTAAAAGACTCGATTACCTAAAATTATATTAATAAGCAAGAGTGAAGTGCAATCATACACGCGCGAGTTGCGCTATCCTTATGACAGAAGGTCATATGGGATTTTAAGAAACACATGCTAATTACTCATAAAATTAAGTTCGTTCATGCGTGTCATTTCCTCGCTCTCTCCTTCTGATGAACACCCAATCCTGGCCCTCTCCTTCTGACGAACATCTGATCTATGAATTTGTCTTTGATTCTTGTGGAAACTATGAGAAGTGGATGACGTTTTGAAAATTTTTGCATTCTTTCCATGAACAAATCCTCTACGCCATCTTGTTTGGTCCAAAAGTCTAGGCTCAGGTTCGTGTAGTTGCTCCATACGGCCACCAGTGACCATGCTCTCATAGCAAAGGGGCATTCAGTGAATAAGTGAGTTGATATCTCCAAATTTGACACGCAAAGCGCACAAAAGTAATTGTTCTCCCAGCCCAACAGCCTTGTGGCCGTCCACACACGGGGTTTTGAAGTCTCCTAGTAGTTGTGTCATTAAACTAATCAAGGATTTATGGTGAAGTCTCCTAGTCAGATATCGCTCGGGGGCATCCATCTAATGTGACATTGGATATGAAGTTTGTTATTCTTTGATTTTGCCTTTGTAAAAAAAAATTAAACTAGCGTAGCTTAAAAAAAAACAGCTAAAAGATATCTATTTTGTTTGGAAAAAAATCTTTAGAGATGTGGAAAAATATGGTGAAGTAGATCTTTGGTTCTGGGTAGACACATGTTTGTATTTGTTTTGCTCACTTGTTAGTTCTTTCTTTGAACCTTGTTTTTCACTCGATCAATTTTGTTACATGTGTTTCTATGTGCATGTGATCCGTCAATCTGTTGAGCTCAACTTCATGTTCAGTTGAGCTAGAGCTCAACACTGGATAAGTTTTATTCTATTTTCCAAAACGGTTTGTGGTTTGTATCTACTAGTCACGGTACCATGCTTAGGGACAGTAATTAATCCCATCTTCAACTTTCTACAACCAATGGGGGATGGATTTGGATTTTTTTTGTTTATCTCTACTCCTAAACAGAATGGAATGTTATCTATGTCGGGCTAATCTGTTCGCCCGCCCTCCCCCACGACGTGAGTAATCACGCTCGGCACTCCAGTCTGTTATAAATTGGCCTATTCATGGATTGTCGAAACCGTTTTCCCATTCCTGATTCAAGAAAGAGACATGTAGAGGTTGAAGATAGATCTCATTTCCCTTAGCCCAATCCCGCGAAGAACACACATGTGACTCAGATATATGAGGGGAGTAATATTTTTCATTAGTCATCGTAGGTACACACATGATCTCTTTATATAGATGTAGCTATCGGGCATATATGGTAGCCTCCAAGGCCCATATGGTATGAGCCCATCGTTCCTCTAATTGAGGAATTCCTAACACCCCCGGGCGAATACCATGACAAATACATGCCTCGTTAAAAACTCCAAAAACAAATGGGAAAAAAATATGGAGATAGAGCGCATTATTGTCGATTAATGCATTTACACATTTTTGCCCCATTAAAAACCTTACATGAGAAACTTTATGAAAACTCATCAAGAAAAAAAAGCGCACAACATATGTCTTCGGACAAATTGTGACCTTTTGGATCATACCATTTTGAATTCTCTATAATCTCGTTCAAGGGCTAATACTTTAGCTGAATTCTCCCCTGAACCTTATGTAACTATCCCGCTATGCCAAAAATGCGTTCTATAGGAAGCATATGCATATAGAGACTTAGCAAGAATATTGCATGCATAGCCGAGATCGTTTCATATATAACCTTAACAACATGTTACTTCTGGAACCCATGCAATAAAATTATACATAAACAATAAGCCCACTTATTTAAATGGGGTTGTCATAATAGAAGCTTTAATTCAATAGAGCTTTCAAACTCGCCCTTTCGAATAACACCTTCTAGGTATTATTTGAGATCTCCAAAGTCTCATGAATTATGATCAATATCATGTAAATACTCCCCCGATGACAAGATATGATTTTTCACAACAGTTAGTCTACATGACATTTGTTTCATTGTTCTTCAAGAACACTAAGAATTAAGAATAATGCTAGAGCAATTTATTATATTACATCATGCATACATCAGTGTGCATATTTGTTCAATGCAAAGTTGCAAATACACACATCTTCAAGATGTGACTATTAATCATTATTCTTTATTATATAATAATTCTCTATTCATAATAGTCATGACTCCTTCTAGGATTGACCACAGATTGTTCGAGAACCTTTAATATAAGGAAAGACATCACAAATATACAAAACTAGCGCAATGGGGCGTATTGCTAGTAGCACCAAATATATCATATCATTTTTTTTAAAAGATACTTCACTTCCAAATCTTCAGGTGGATAATGCATTCTATCAAGTATATACATCCATGGTAAAAAGCTAATGGAATGCACATGTGCTTATATGTATACTTTTTTGTTCCTTTTTGGTTCCTCCTTTTCATTATCTCTCTTGAGTCATATATGGGTCTTTTTTCCCTTTCAAGGAATTCACTTATTTTGGTGCATTTGGACTTATATCCATATTCGTCTAGTGCAAGTCTAGCTTGAGCTCCTAATCAATTGTAATGCAAGGTCACACAAACATAAGCACTAGTACTTCAAGCAAGGGTGAGCTCCTACACAATTCTAGTAAGCACAAGCACAAAGCCCCTAAGCTCACTAGATGCACAATGGACAAGGCAACACACTCCTAACCCAAAGGCTCAAATTACTTAGCTACACAAACTAAGCAAAGTAACTAAACAAGCTAGAAAGTTACAACTACTCTACTCAAGCACAAGCACAATGTATATATGAATGTAAGAATAAAGCTTGTGATCAAGAGAATGCAAACCACCACGAAGTGTTGACACAAGATGACACCGGTGATTTTTTTTACCAAGGTCTCAGGAAGCTTGCTAACTTCTCCCTACTCCTCATTGTGTCGACCAACACTTTGATGGCTCCATGGTTTGGCGATTCACCCACCTGACGATTCACAAGGTTAATGGCCAGTGCCAAATCCCATAATGGGAGCTCGCAAGAATCACTCACAAGATGGGAATCCTCAAGCCAATCCCTGAGAGGGCACCGCAAGAACCCACACCCAAGTGTGGTAACTCAATGACACTCTCTAGTAGTGTTGCTCTTCGCGATCCCCGCGAGGCGAGCACGGACCTCTCACAAATCCTCCTCCGGAACACCGCACAATCTCCCTTACGTGCTTCGACGGAGTCTCTTGCCACCGAGCCGTCTAGGAGGTGGCAACCTCCAAGAGAAACAAGCACACCGGCTTGCAACACGATCACCTAGTACCACGAATGCGATCTCTCAACGCGAATGCACTACAATAACTCCTCACTTTGATTTGGATGAACACTATCAATTAAAAGTGAGTGGGAGGGCTCTCTAGCACCACAACCACAACACAAGCCACCAAGGCTCAAGTGTGCTCAACCACCAGCCATGGCCGGCCACCACTTCTATTTATAGCCCCAAGTCAAATAGAGCTGTTGGGGTTCAAAGAACAGCTTCTATGAAGTGACCGGACGCTCCGGTTAGGAGTTGCCGGACGCTCTGGTCAGGGGTGACCGGACGCCCGGCCTAGCATTCGGTCGAAACGACAAAACACACCGCCCACCAACCGACACGCCTCGAGCCATCGTCCGGTCAAGGTGATCGGACGCTCTAGTCGGTCGAGCCCGAAATCGACCTCCTCGGAATCGACCAGACTTTGCGCGACCGAACGCTCCGGTTAGGGTCTCCAGCATCCGGTCTAGCGTCTGGTTGGCTGAAAACCTGCGCAGTTCGTCATTTCTTCGTCGCCTTCGCTTCGACATGCTACCCAACAAGTATACCAACTTGAGCACGAGGGTTAGGATGTTTACACCACAAACTTGCATCCGTGCAATAGAAAATAAGCATCTCATTTTTACAAAGCGCTGAATCCCACCTCGTAAGCTCGGGGGGAGGATGAGCGGTACCCAAACCCAACTCAACCTCAGAAACCGCCACCGCCTTTGCAAATGTGCCAACATCACCAAGTGTACATCACCATGTGCATGTGTGTTAGCATTTTCACAATCATTTCAAAGGACGGGTTAGCTCATACCACGCCACTTTCGATCCTAACACATTGCAAAGTTGGATCGCACAAGTGGCACTAGATGACCGATATGCAAACAATTTTGCCCCTCTTGATAGTACGACCATCTATCCTAAATCGGGGTCATAAATTCTCTAAGCTCCTCATGACCGCGAAATGAAATGCCCTATAGGTTATACACGTGCCTTGGCGTATTTCCATTCCGCTCCATCTCCAAGTGCCGATGCAACACATGCACCAACACGATCAAGAATGATATGATCCACTTCATATCATCACATGACCTTCTTGGTCCATCGATCTTGACCTCACTTGCTCTTCACCGTTTGCGTCGGTCCGTCGGGCGCCAAGTCTTGCCCAAGCTTCACCGCCTCGCGGTCCATCACTTCACCGCCTCGACTTGCCCTTCACACTTGCAACCGGTCCATCAAGCCAAGCCTTGTCATGATCTTCATCACCTTTGTCATATGACTCCATGTCATGTCTCACGTGCAATAAAGCTCCTTCATTGCGTCACCATATGTGAACTCATCTCCTGTGTATTATCTCAATCACACATTATTAGCTCACCCACAAGGGACCTTTTTGTTATTGCCTTTATGGAGAGATTATTTCACATAAAGTACAATATAGGTATGAGATTTTAATGTCGCTTTCCAAGGATTTTCATAATCTCATTACTACATATTTAATTCATACCATTAGCCAGATTCATTAAAGAGCGAAACATATTTTATAGAACTTATGTCGGAGCTGGTCTATTTTGACCATTTCAACCAACGCTTTTCACCACATATTTTTCAATGACGGCCCATAATTATCCGAACATCGGGTTCGAGATATTCAATTAGCGATTTTTGGTTCAACCTCAATTGCACGTTCATTTGACACGATGTGAGAGCTTCAAGCACTCTTGTCATGGACTTTTACTCCGGATCCGGGTTCTCACAAAGAGACTTGTTTAGCAATTACAAAGGCAAACAAGTGTCGACGCATATTTTTCTCGACTTTAAACATATTAATAATGATCTTCATTATTTCCCAAAATGATAGATCCATTATTGTTCTCGTATTCCTAGCTTCATAGTTTACACGCATCGCTAGGATTTTCATCTCTAGGATGAACCTCATCGTGAAGTAACTCACCAACGGGGTGATTTCTCTATAGGAGTATGAGAGGAGTTTTATCACATACAATGTGAGCTTGCTTCATGAGCATACGCTTGTGACAAAGGCCACTAGATCTTATTTGCAAAGCGCCCCCACATAATTTGATCAAAATGCCATTGTCAAATGGATATGAAATTAATCCGGGGTATATCTACACCTACTTCGGGTAGAAGCATTTATTTATTTTTAACCAACTTGGTTGCTCCTCATCAATACAATTATCGGGCATAATTCCATGCTATACAATAAAGGAGTGTATCTAAACAACCAGTTTAGTTTGGATTTGTGTGTTTTGATTCATAAATATCAAGACATTCCATAAAATGGGCATTCATCTCCCCTAATGCCGAGATATTTAATAGCATACTAAAACTCCCCATTCACCAACTTCAAGTGGTGTATGTTTGCTTTAGTGGTGATTTATCCGAAAATATTATGCATACGGGTATATTACTATTCTTTTATATGCAATGAGTTCGGACTTTATTAATGTAGTTGCATGAATCTTGCGTTTGCATGCAACTCCTTTCGAGTATATATCCTCAACTTCTTATTGAGTCCATAACTTCTAGTGAAGTATAAACTATTGCTCTACAAGTTCTTGCTCTCAACAAATGCATACTTAGCCTTCTACGTAAACCATAGCTTAGCCATAAACATTCTTCTAGGACTAATGCTCACCCATTATTGTATAATTAAAAAAAAATCTATCTGTTATGGATATTGACCTTCTAGGTCAAATGTATGATAAAAGACAATAGTGGTGGCATTGCGCTTTCAGGCGTGTTGAGCTGGGTGTGCATAAGTATGATGGCAAGAATATGGCATTTAGCCATGGTTGCCAAGCAAAAAGCTTTGGATGCAAAGTAATTTTATTGCCCAACTCTTTTCAGGTGAACATTATAGCAATAGAGAGCCGAGGCCTCGTTTAGATGGCAAAATATTTGTCAAAAGCACTGTTCTAACTCATGTAGCACTTTCGTTGGTATTTGGTAAACATTGTCCAATCATGGACTAACTAGGCTCAAAAAAGATTCGTCTCGTAATTTACAACAAAACTGTGTAAATAGTTATTTTTTTACCTATATTTCTTGCTCCGAACATATGTCTATTGATGTATTTAATATGATGTGATGGAGAGAGAGTCTAAAAATTTAAAGTTTTTGACAAAACTTTAGCCATCTAAACAAGGCCAGGCACGTCGGCACCAGCATCAGATAGATCAATACTGGCACACATGTATACATTAGAAAATACAGTGACTATAGGTGCATTTGACACCAATTTTTAATGAATATTCTCATGGTTCACACATGCAGCCATGATTCCGAGTGTGTAATTATAGCTAGAGATGATATAATAATGCTCGTGTGTTGCAACTTTATATTATACCGTTGCAACGCACGGTTAATTTCGTAGTGTGGAAAGAAAAACAGGAAAGGTTTCATCCCGTCAGCTCTGGCGAGGACGGGGATGGACCCTCGGTCCCTTGCTCTGGGTCCAATACAGCCCACCAGCCCAAAAATCCTTTGCCCTACCGCTAATGTCTAAAGGCCCCACCGGTCCAACACCGAGTTGCGCAGCTAGCACTTTCTTTCACATCCATTTACAGCCCAGCCCACCAAACCGCAGGCAAGACGGACACAAACCAGAAAGGAACGCGAAGCCCAAGTAGAAGCAGACCTTTTCCTTCCCAAACCCCTGAACAAGACAGGAGGCCCATAAAAATTCAGCAAAGGCACGACCACCACCGCCGGCCGGGAAGCAAGCTCAAACCCTAACCCGCCGGCGACGCCAGCACGATGGCCCGCTACGACCGCGCGATCACCGTCTTCTCCCCGGACGGCCACCTCTTCCAGGTCGAGTACGCCCTCGAGGCCGTCCGCAAGGGGAACGCCGCCGTCGGCGTCCGCGGCACGGACACCGTCGTCCTCGGCGTCGAGAAGAAGTCCACCCCCAAGCTCCAGGACTCCAGGTAGCAAACCCTCCCCCCCCCTTCGATCTTCCCACCAGATCTCGCGATCCCCGCCTCAAACTGATATCTCTCGCCCGAATTTCTCTGTCTCCCCAGGTCCGTGCGCAAGATCGCGTCCCTGGACACCCACATCGCGCTGGCATGCGCGGGGCTCAAGGCGGACGCGCGCGTGCTCATCAACCGCGCGCGGGTGGAGTGCCAGAGCCACCGGCTCACCGTCGAGGACCCCGTCACCGTCGAGTACATCACCCGCTACATCGCTGGGCTGCAGCAGAAGTATACACAGAGTGGTGGAGTCCGCCCCTTCGGCCTCTCCACCCTCATTGTCGGCTTCGACCCCTACACCGACAAGCCGGCGCTGTACCAGACCGATCCATCCGGCACCTTCTCTGCTTGGAAGGCCAACGCCACGGGTAGGAACTCCAACTCTATGCGTGAGTTCCTGGAGAAGAACTACAAGGAGACCTCCGGCAAGGAGACCATCAAGCTTGCTATCCGTGCACTTCTAGAGGTATATCATAAATAAATTTTGTTTCAAATTTCCTCCAATTTACACAACAGGCTATATCTAGGTTTTGCCGATGTTTTGATTTGCTTCAAATGTGTTATATCTGTTTAAGGAACACACATAACAGTTGTAGAGCACGATTAACATGATCAGGGATAACCAAATGTGTTCTTTATTATTAATGCCTAAGCCTAGAGTAAGCCAAACAAGTTTTCGTGGCAACTATAATTTGGATATCCATCTTTGTTCACCGTCTATCAGGTCATGTAGTTTCCACTTTTATTTATTATGTTAGTGCTGGCAATCATAGCAAGCTCTTGGAGCAAATTATCAATGATAAATCTATTCCTGACTTGAGTTGTTTATTGATCACGAGTTGCTTGAGGTATCTCTGTATTTGTCATTCTAGGGATTGACTTTGCTTCAGGTACTTTATACATGACCAGTAAGAGATATTAGCCATAGTAATGTCATGTTTCCTTTTTTAAAAATGTAGTCTGTCCTGCAGATTATGTTTTAATTGAATCATACAAAAAAGCAAACTTAATGCAAAACTGGAATCATATCCATTAGTACCTCCATTGAAAACCTAGGTAGACATGGAAGAACTGAATAATATCTGATTTTTTATCTGTGCTGATGTGCGTGGAATATTTTATATCTATCCAAGATGTTTTGTATAAATGTTCACGGCAACTACGGGGTTATGGATTTCCTGTGTCAGCCTGTGTTTGTCCTACTCCCCATCATTTGCAAATTAGATAGCATGATGTTTGACTCCCTGATATCTACCCCCTCCTCTCTCTCTCTCTCTCTCTTGCCTCTATCTGCAAATTCAACTCCCTCTCTTGTAAAAGTATTTTTTCCTCAATCTATATCGCTCTTTTGACATTTAAAACTAAACTTAATTAGGACTACATTCTAGATTTTATTGAAAAAGTTAAGAAAGTCCCCTTGTTTAGGCCAAGGATGGTTTGTTACTGAATTGCTCCACTCCCTGCATGGTTAATGAAAACCCAATTCAGGACCTATTCAAAATACCAAACTAACCATTCAAGATGGTAGGGTAGGGTGGGGACCTGAAATCTCCAGAAGGTTGCCAATAGGTGGGTTTAAAAAGGTTTTCAGTGTGCTAAGACAGGGGATCATTGCTGTACTTCCTCAGCTTAATAAACATACTCAGTCAAGTGCTCTTATGCATATGAAGTTGTGTGTTGTACTGTGTAATAATGATAGTGTTTCCACCAGGCCAAGAAATTACGTTAGTTCGCAATGACTGATTTTAGTATTCTGTAGTTAGAACACTGGATGGTATTTACTTTCTGCATCAATTTTTTTGAATACAAGTAGTCCTTTGTGGCAAGGAACCTCTCTGGGGAGCTTGATCTTTCTTTCTTCAAAATTTGTTAACCTTACTTTCAGAAATCACGTTTGACCGCTTTCGTCTTATTTAAAAAAAGTTGTGTAAATTGCAAAATAAATAAATCAGTATTCAAGTATATCCAATGATAAACAAGTCTGCAAAAAATAGATAATATTAATAAATATTTTTTAAATAAGACGGATGGTCAAAGATGATGTCCGAAAAGTCTAAAATGACGTTCTTTTTGGGACGGAGGGAGTATTTCTCTTGTGATTATGCAACGACTTGTTTCTTTAGTTCCATGATATTGACAGAATGACAATCCTGTTAGGTTGTTGAAAGCGGTGGAAAGAACATCGAGGTTGCAGTGATGACAAAGAAGGATGGTCTCCGGGAACTTGAGGAGGCTGAGATTGATGAATATGTTGCCGAGATTGAGGCAGAGAAGGCTGCAGCCGAGGCTGCCAAGAAGGGTGCCCCGAAGGACACCTAATTCCTGTCTTGTGCTTATGCCGCCCTTCAACACTTTGTGTGCCTCGTGTTTATGTTCCATAGCACCATCTTAACTGTTTTAGAAGGATGCTAGATGTTTAGGTGAAACTATGCTTATATGCCTGTTGCTCAATGATGTACAATGTGCTCATCTACATGCCTTCGTTGGAAGTTTTCAATTTCGTCTATTGTGTCATCTGGACAGTGACAGTTCAAACTTTTCTTTTTTTACCTGATTCCTCCTTGTCATGACCCGTGACTTCTTTGGGCCTGTGGGCTGTGGGATTCTAAGATTTGTGGCCCGATAATGCTCATTTAATTTGTCGATCAGGAATAGGGTGGTCTTGATTCCAAAAAAAAAAAAAAAAAAAAAAAAAAAAAAAAAGGAATAGGGTGGTCTTTTTTTCCGTCTTTTGCTCACTTTTGTCTTACTTTTTGAGCCGCGCTGTGATTCCCCGGTATCACTTGGAGCCGGTTTTATCTGGATGAGTCTTACGCATCTGGCACTATATATATTTATAAACAGGATGACACCATGGTTATCTCTAGTCGTCCTGGGGGTGTCATTTCGGTTGATGATAATATCAGATGATAACGATGGTGCTTTCACGGTAATGTCACGCTGCCTCACACTATTTTCGGTCCAGGCGATGATAATGCCGCTGCTTTCTACCGGCCTGTCGCATTTGTCCTCAAGTTGCGAGCTGTAGTCTCCTGCTTCTCTCATACTACAGCACGAGCAAAAACCGCCGGATGCACAGAAATCAGTGGCGACTTTGCTCCGCTACACGTCAGAGTACGGAGTATTCTTCAAATAACAAATGCACAAATTTGCAGTATTCTTCAAGTTTACCTCACACTTGATTCTAGAACCACGAACAAGAAAAACTTTTCAAACCCTTCCCTGTCTGTTACTCTGTTATGAAGTTATGATGCATGAAGCAACCAACTCAGCTGTTGGGCTCCGTCAGGCAGTGGACTCTCTTTGTTTACTCATTATTAGCACGTCAGGTGAGGCCAGGCGTCAGGGGCTCAGGGCATGCATCATCGGCTGCTAAACCGAGGCCCCTGCTGTTTTTCAAACAAAGGATAACACTAACCTGACGTGCCGGCGGCGGCTAACAACTTCGGAGAAAGAAAACGGCATGGATGCGCTCGCAGGTTATGTAAGTACACCAGGCGTGCACACAAACACTGGCAGAGCGTCAGCCATGTGGCCCATGTACGCATAGTTATACGCTTGGTTTTCCGTGGGCTTTGTGTGGACACACGTCTCAAGTGTCACCCACCGGCTCATCATCCAGTCCACGAGGAATGGATGAAGACCTGAAACTCTTGGATGTGTGAGTGTCAGTCAATTTTTTAACCTAAAACTGGCAAGGATCTGGGGTTTTATATTAATGGTTTCGAATAGCAGCAACAAATCGTCAGCAGATGAGATCTCTGAATCGGCCAGAGGGACTGAATATCCTGGATAAAGCAGCTGGATATGCACGTTTTGAATTTCTGATCCCCTGCATGCTGTGATGAAGAACCATGGTAAATAATCTTAGCACGTCTCGGCGATAATAGTATTTTGTAAGAGAAAACAAGCTGAAACAAGAACAAGACTAGACGAATTTGAGGACGATATATAAATATATACAGATCACAGTAGGGGTTGACTCCTGATTACTAGATTGAAAGGAAAATTAACAGACAGTAGGGGTTGACTCCTGATCTCTCTACAGGGACATGAACTAAACTACTCTACTATTTATTTTGCCTTGTCAACATAAAACCCTATTTCTTCTGAAACACCCCCTACTACGTTCTACTATAAAAGCTGAGCAGCTCTCATCATGGAACCTTTATTGGTTGTTAGCTACTGGATGAGCACATGTGCAGGACGGAGGAACATTACATACCACTGTGCCGGTTGGCGAGGTTGGGACGTAGCTATCTGCTGGGCACTCGGGCCTTACACTATCATATCGACATGACCGGCACCGGCACCGGCACCGGCTCCTCCTCTCCTCTCCTTGATCTTGCGCTATGTCTGTATGACCACCTACTCACCATGCACGATTTAACCCTGTTGCCACTTTTCTAGAAACCCATGAGCAGAGCAGATTCCAGCACCGATTGAATTGGATTGGATACCTTGGCACGCACCTTTTTTAGCCACCGTGACATCACACTCACAACATTCTTAGCCTGGCCAATTAGCGGATAAAGCCAGTCTGAAAAGAGACCACTCGATCGTCTCAGGTCTCCTAGCTCCACACGCTAGAGTTGACCAGCAGGCTGCCATGGAAGCAGTGGGGAAGGAGGTGTGCCCCATTATATATATTCTTCTTCTCAATGCGATCGAATAGGCACCAAGGCTTTTGTTGTTAGTACGTATTAATCCGTGGCGATTAGCGTGGCAGTTTTGCCAAATCAGGAAAAGGGAGGAGCTCATGGTTTCGGATAAGAGCGAGGAGGAGGAGAGGCCTGGGCTTCGCGGCGGGGCCCGGAACCAACCACCGCGGCGCTCCATGTCAGGCAGGCGGGGCCCGTGGCCTGAGGACAGGGACAGAAAGGGAAAGCTGCGGACGGGACCAAGTACCAACCACATAATCTAATCTGAGTCGAGTCGTAGCCAATGGCGCCTCGCTATCGCCTACCTGGAGAGGACAGCGATGTGATAGGTGGGGGTGGTCATGGTCACACGCACTTGCCAACAAGTTCGGCAAGCTGCAAAAGGCCTTGCCCATCAGCCCCCCATACATGCTTTCTCTCACTCAACTGGAGAAAACAAGGTCGAAGCTACTGTCAATCGATCGATCGGTGAAGCTAAGGCCCGTGCGTGTGGTTTTGATTTCCGGATTTCGTCAAGATTCCCCGCGCAGTCAGTCGCGCATGCATCATATTTGCCCCGCGGATGGAGGGGCAAAGCTCATCATTTGCTCTCGGCTCCGGGTTCCTCCGGCGACCGCACGAGGGAGGGAGGGGTCGTTTTCCAGTCTCGGCCCCTGCCGTTCCGTTCCATTCCATGTAGCAAGGGATAAGCAAGAGCGGGAGAGCTGGTTCACTCAGCAGCGCCGCCGACGTGCAGACGGGGGTCATTGTGCGCAGCGCACGTAGTACGCCTGATGGGTGGTGGGTGGTTGATGGATGTGCGTGGTGGATGGATCAGCGTGGATGCCTGGTGGTTTCATTCGGCTAGACCCAGAATGCTTGCTGCTACTAACTGTACTAGTGCCACTGGACACCGATAGATCGATGTCATCGAGTTGCCGTGCACGAGAGATATTATTTGTGAGTGGCGCTTCAACTTGCTAAGCGTCAACCTTTTTTTTTCCTTGCCAAATGGCACCGGAGATACTTTTGCCGAGCACGAACCGGTAGATATTTCGCGGCGGGTGCATACCCTGGCCCGCCACCGCCGTCACTGTACTCTTGTTCGTCTTCCTTTTCTTGCTTCTTCCTGCGATGGATGCAGCTAGTCGACGTAGTCGTGATGTAGATCTGTACCGGAAAGTTTTGCCGCCTCTTGGAGTCGTGATCGGCTCTTGGTCTCAACCTCTTCCTGCAATCCTCAAGCTTTGATCCATCGGTTTTCACGACTCACTTGTCGCACTGTTCTGAACGTGCTGCTAGGTGCTGGCGGTCAAGTAGGCAACACTTTTTCTACCAACTCAAAAATATCTCCGCTAGCTGCTAATTTCATCCTGAATAATCTCATCCGGAATTGGTTGTGTTTTACAGCGCGCTGCTGCTCACTCACAGATTAATCGGTGTGAACGTGAACGTGTGTGAAAGATTCTACTGGAGCCCTCCTTGTGTCCAAGTTTCAAGGAGCAGAGCATTCAACGAAACGAATGCCCGGATCTATCCGGAACATCCATCGAAATGGCCAAGAATGATTGGCAACAAAACAGTCCAGCATCCAGGTTCTCACTGACAGGAACAGTGCTGACAAAAGAGAATGTCCCTCTCCACCCGTTTTCCGATGGGGAGAAAAAGAAGATGAAATGGCATGTGACCTGGACTTTTGCTTTCTGCCAACACAGCTGCATGGTCCCACCGTTGGCCATGGCAGATGCAGATGATGACCTGGCCCCCATCCGATCCCTATCCGTTTCCCCATTGGACGGCTCCACCCTGCGCATTCTAAAATGCATTGTTGGTTGTTGGTGTATGATCACAACCAACATCTTTCAGCATATTATTTCTGCTAAACTTATTGCTCTACAAACAATTAGTAGGAGAGTACGCACGTAGTATTTTCTACCACTACGTGGGGCGCGTGTGGACTGTGACCCTTATACATCAGAGAGAGAGATGCACACAGGTTGTCTCATGGGTTGGAAATTTGGAATCCGGTCATCAGTTGGCTAGTTGTTCACATCATCAGCATATATAAATAAATAAACAAGAGATATACATACATGCTGGCGCACGGGGTTGTATTATCCGTCGGCAGGCTAATTATTGACAAATCAAAAACAAAAAGTCAAAAAAAAACACGATACGAATGAACATTTATCATGGATATAGTACAACTAACACCCGAGGTTGTGGGCAAGACGTACAGTAGGAGAGAGGAATAACTCCAACAACGGCCACACACAACAAACACCCAACAATACCAAGCACGGCAATAAAACCGAGTGCTACTCCAACGTACAGTTGGGAGGAGCTTTGTCTGGCACCTACCAAAAGGATTCGATCGATCCAATGCAAGAACTAGCTAGAACGTACGTGTCACCATCGACACATCACTTGCTCACAGGTCAGCTCGGCCGCAGATCGAATTATTTGCTCACATTAATTCAATTTTTCCTGCAACTACCAAAATATACTACTAATATACAACGCAAGCATGCATGCACGCATCACACTATAGAGTATAGTATAATCACGCTATCACAGGGACGTTTAGTGGTATAGAAAAACTCGTAGTGATGGTATGTGAAAGCAGCCTTCGAATCAGTGGTCGGCCATGCATGTTAACACAATGTTTATGGCCTAGCTAGCTACTAACAGCATGAGTAATTAGTACTTGACACGAAGGCAGATACCAACACCCTGTCTTGATTATTGGTTTCACCGTTATGTCATGACAGTGACTCCATCTGACGGCTATGCATATACGGTACGTATCTTTATATGATTATTAATTATATCTTTCTCTTTATCTATCTATCTATTTATCCATTTAATAGTTAATCCATACACTGATCAACTACCGTAGATACCATGACGCGTGTGTACGCGTATTTTATAGCTGTGGGTACGTTCATACCGCTGGAAAAGATAATAAACAAGTAATCAAGAGAGAGAGATGGAGAATAATTGAAAGAACGCAAGGCAACGTGAGGGTGCGTTGCTTTGATCTGCGGACAACCTACCGAGACGAACTTGCCCAAAAATTGACCACTTGGGGTGATGTATTATATTGGTAGGTAGCCACCGGAAAATGACTTGTCGCTTGTAGTTTTGTTTTTGTATGTAGTTTTCTTCATATGCTGCCTTGTTGGGTATGGACACTATATTATTACGTTTTCTTCCAATAACAAGACTATGTTATTTTTAATTGGTCGTCCGTACGTATGTAGAGTAGCGGGGGGCCAAATATGAATACAAGAGTGTCTGATTGATTTGGATCTGCTTAGGCCAGTCTGAATGGGGTTTCATGCACATTAAATGCAGTCATCACATCAGTAAAACTTTTAATTTTTGCATGAAACGTCTAGGAAAGAGAAGGAAAAAGTTTCACCATGGTGAAACCTTTGGATACTTGTTTCACATGCGTTGGAAACGGGTGAAACCCCCATTGAGAGAGTAAATAGAGTTTTACCATGGAACTATACAATTAAACCATGCAATAAGAGAGGGGCTATGAGACCCTTGGGCCTATGAAACTGTGCATTGAGGGAGATGTCTATTTAATGTCAAAGTTTCACATCTTCAAAATCGAGAGGTGAAACTCTTCGTTGAGACTGAGGAGCCTTGAGTATGAGATTCTCCATTACTGTAAAGAATTATATACATATCTTATCATTATCAAAGGATCAATGACATTATTGGAGGAGCCTTGAGTCCAATAAACACCAACGGCAATTGAATCAAGAAAAATACTTTCTTTTGGGGTGGGGTTGGGGTGTGACAGTCAATGCCTTCTGAATTGACAACTTTACAAAGAATTCTGAATTGTATTGCAACAAAAAAAAATGGATTTTGTACGAGTGCACATCAACATGTATTTATCATGGTTCTGCATTTGTAGGAACAACAATGACATGCTCTGGATCAAACAAATTAATGCGTTTGTGTATTGGCACGGGGAACGCGTGGGGGCTGGCTCCTCACGCCTGCATCCATCATCGGGTTTGAAAATATTAAATATAATATGGCATATTGGGATTTAAAACATCCAAACTATGATGAATGTAGACAAGAAATGCTCAAAATATATATGCATGCTTTGTTCAGGAAATTTGCATGAATAGATTCACATTCCATGTCTCTTTTAAATAGAAACTATTTTTGCAACAAATAATGATATGTTGTAAGATTAATTAATGGTCAAAATATACTTATGAAGACTTCTCTAAATCCTGACGCACCTATGAAAAAGAAATATATGGAGTAATTGACAACAGAATAGAGATTCCTATCCTGACGCACCTACTTATTTATTACTCACAACAACCATTTTTTGAAAAAACAAAGCCAAGTACTTGAACGAAAAAGAGACAACATGTACAATTATTATGTTTGTTGCACCTTATGCGCATTTATAAGAGAGAAAATGTATGGTTCAAATCATATTTCGATGTAAAATAAGACACTGAAATGAAAAAGGAAACATATATAGTAAACGGTCTCCTCTTGGACCGTTTGATGTCAGCGCCCACCTGCAACAGGGGAGAATGAAACATGTGAATAGCAAGAAGTATCTCGCATATTGTTGATGGTACGGTATGGCTACTTGTGCGTGACAACAAAGAATGCTACAAATATGTATGTGACAACAAAGAATGCTACAAAGTCATTACTCATTACTATTTGATGAGAGCGGGGACACCAAAGTGTACATCTGATTGGATGATCACAGATATATAACAACTTAAAACTTGCCCTATTAATATTATCAGAACCTCTTTGTGAAGGAATTTATCCTAGTATAACTTTTTAGAGTTCAGCCTTTTCCAAACAGGAGTTTCATGAACAGTTTACTGTTATATATAGGAAACCCATCAATTCAGTGATGGTGGGGAGGTGCCGAATTGGTCCATTCTATATATACTACCAACCAACCCTAACTCCCTAATAAGCTAGGGCCCCGGCACAAGTCATTGTTTAATGCGGAACTAGACTAATCTAACCTCATAAAGACGTACTGACACTGTCGCCCGCCTAACAGCTAGCTCGATCAGGATAATCGACTGTGATTAGCAGCAGGCGAATCATGCATTGCCGCCCTGCACGTCGTCTAGGCCTATAGCTGTAGCTGTAGCTACTAGACAGGAGGATGCATCCATGTCGGCAGTTAATAAATGGGGATTGGCCACCTACCCCTGCCGCCATTGCCATTGCATTGCTAGCTCCGCTCCGCGCTAGTATGCCGCTATCACGCCCGTGCATTCATGCCGATCTCCGACGTCCGGTCCACAGCGCCATGACCATTGATGTGCTCGCTCACCTGTGCTGTGCGTGCGTGCCAACTGCAGCTGATGCTGCCCATCCCTGCCTGTGAAAGCGTGTCCTTCTGATCGATCTCTGATAGTGTTGGCACTTGCATGAAAGTACACTAATATCTGAATCAGCCAATTGTTGCGTGTCCGTAATATCGTATCAGGTTTTCGATTTTCCTGTTTGCATCTTTGAGTGATCGATTTGGAAAAAAAAAAAAAGAGAAACAATCTGAATGTCATCGACAGTAGGATTTATGGAGTAGTATGTTGTTTAATCGATCTCGCTTGGCAGGTAGCAGCAGCCGGAAGAGAACGAACGATCACGACCACCGCGGCCACATTAAGCGTATAAAACCTAGCGCGATGCTCTGTTGGGCAGGCATTGGCGGTTTGCTTTCGGTGGAAAGTGATAGCGATTAGACGCTAGCGACGAGAGATAAGACGGGGGAGACTGAGATATATATATATATCTAATCAAAACCTCCCACATTTTTTTTTTTTTTACCAAAATGCACTGTAATACCTCGATATTTTTGTTTATCACACACACTGTTTGAGGCTAGCTGTGACGTGCGATCCAGTGGAAACTCGATCGCACTGAGAACCTGACAAAACAAGTGTCGCTTTTACAGTAGAGAAGTGTGTGGTTGGGAGCTACTAGTAGTAAACTAAGCTGCGCGGTAACTAAACAGCATGGTGACACTAATGTTTTACAATGGCGAACCCTCGTGATGATGAAAATAAAAGAGAGTAAATTTAGCCGTCGTCCATGTACGGGGATCGTCATAGGTCAGGGTTTGGACCTTCCTACACACTTCCAAATCGTGAGGCTAAACTGTAATCTTTTTTAACAAGCGAAACAAGCAATAGGCCTCAGTGGCCCTTGTTTCTTTGTAGCAATCCAATCGTACGTTAGCAGCAGAGCCTTGTTTTGTCATATTACTATGGCCGCCGCCGCCGCCACCGGGCAGCTACGGCCAAAGTTTCCATGCATACTCTATATAGAGCTGCAATTTCTGTGGATGTGTGGTGTGTTTTTGGAAACCTACACTCCTAGTGCGTGAGATGCCGTGCTATACGCAGCAGTACAAGTCACGGACGACGCTTTTGCCGCCAGACGCTACGTACGCCCGCACGGCCGCACCGCGGCAACACCGGGAAGAAGAAGCAACCACACCACACCAGACGGCCGGCGGATCGGAGTCGCGTCGCCCACCCAACCGCCGCAATCTCGCTGGTCGAACACACGGCGGTCCATGGCCGGCTCGGCTCGATCGTTGCCCGCAACCAACCAACCAACCCAACGCAACCCAACCGAGGCACCGCTGCCAACGTCCGCGGCCCGGCGCCGCCGAGATGGCATTAATTCATGATGCCGAGCCGAGGGCACACTGCCTTGGACGCGGATCCATCCAAAACCCGCTGCCTTTTCCGCAGGCCACCACAACAGCCCACAGCAGGGCTGCCGGCTGCCGCCCACCACCCACCCCATCGCATCGCCGGGGGACGCGACGGTCGACGGGCTGGCGGTCCGCAAAGACGCAGCGGCGGCGGCATATATTAGCTCCTCTTACCTAACAAGCGCCATAAACTGATAAACAAACGGTGGTCGTGCCCTTTCCATGACCTGCCTCACGCACGGCCCTGCCTGCCTTGTACGCTTGGTTACTCCTCCATTACCAGCAGTGGTATGTAAGCACTCCCCTTTTTTATCGCAGAGGATAAGCAACAGCACAGCACGGAAAGATCCAAGAACCGGCCGCCTTTTCTCTTCGAGGGCGACTCGATCGAACCACACCGTATGCTGCCACAGTGGTGCATACCGGTAGAAAGAGGCACACACACACCTATGACGACCTATCATCCTTTTTCTGCTGTGCGTCGTCGTGTGTAATGTAAAAAAAAAGAAAAGAAAGAAAAAAAAAAAGGCAGGTCAGATTGGAAAAAAAGCGTGGTCTAACTCACGAGGCGCTTTATCGGGACTGCACGGTTAGGCGATGCTCACATGCTCGTGTGTAGTGGTTTGGTAAACGTAAGATCTGGCTTAGGTCTCAGCACATGGTCCGGTGTGTGTTTGTTCCTGAGACCACACGGCCGGGCCGCCCACACGAGCAGGGGCACTGAACCTGGAAACGGGATTGTCAATCTTCAGAGACCTACTGTATGTAGTATGTATATAAGCAGCAAGTATTATTGCCCATGATCAGTTGGTGACGGTAGTTTTTTATACAGAGAAAAGAAAAAGAGGAGACAAAATGGAGCAACAAGAGAGAGCAGCAGGGAAGGAAGACCCAGGGCACAAATCCTCACTTTTTTCCTTATCTCTCTCTTTCACTCGCTCGATCGCTACTACGTATTTTCACCTAAAGAAAAAGAAACCAAGAAAGGGGAAGAAGTTACAGAGAGAAGAGAAGAGAAGAGAAGAGAAGCGCTCATTTCATTTCATTTCATCTCGAGGCTTCTGAAGTCGAGCATGGCGGTCCTGAGCCCGAGGAAGTTGCTGCACTTGCAGTCGGCGCTCTTGGGGAGGCCCAGGCTGCAGCTGAAGCAGAGCCCGGCCTCCCGCTTCACCGGCTTCATCACCACCATCTTCTCCTCCTGGCACGGCGGGCTGATGCACAGGTCCAGGTTCAGGTCGGGGCACTTGAGCGGCTTCCCCTGGCCCCACTCGGTGGACTGATGGTTCTGATGATGATCGCGGCCGACGATCGCCGCCTTGTTGTGATGCTCCTCCAGCCGGAAGACGGCGCTCTTGCTCTCATCACGATCACGGCCGGACGCCGCTGCCGCTGCCGCCGCTGCCTCGAACGATATGGTTATGTTGGACGACGTGTGCTCGTTGATGGGCCGGTGAGTCACCGGGTCGATCCCCCCTGCTCAGTAGCTTCCTCCAGATGTGCGTGTTCCAGTAGTTCTTGATCTCGTTGTCCGTCCTGCCCGGCAGCCTCCCCGCGATCAGGGACCATCTGTACCCAAACAGAGCACAGTTTAGGAAACGAAACGAAATAATGGTGTAAATGTTGCCGCTTGCCGGTGACGGCGGCGAGGTATTCAGAGGCAGGCCTACGTACTTGTTGCCGAGAAGGCTGTGGAGCTTGATGATGAGCTCGTCCTCCTCCTCCGTGAAGTTGCCGCGCTTGAGGTCGGGCCGGAGGTAGTTGATCCACCGGAGACGGCAGCTCTTGCCGCACCGCAGGAGGCCGGCGGCCTTGGGCAGCGAGCGCCAGCAGCCCTCGCCGTGCGCCTTGATGTAGGCCACGAGACGGTCGTCCTCCTCCTTGGTCCATGCGCCCTTGTTGGTGTGCGCCTTCTCGCAGCACGGCGACCTCCCCATGATGGCTATGGATGGAGGTGGTACGGGCAAACCACCGAACCACCACCGATGCTTGCTTGCCGCGCGCTTTCTTGGTCCTTTGCCGCCGCCGCCGCTTTCTTTCTTGCCCTCGCCTCTCGGGTGGGTTGCGGCCCGCAGTGGAGGTTGGTTGCTGCTGCTGCTGCGAGGTTGCGAGGACCAAGGGTGGGTGAAGGTGAAGCGGGGCTGGATTTTATAGGCACTTGACTGGATCGTGGGAGGTCTTCTAGAGGAAAGCCAGCCAGAGGCTGAGTTGGTGGCAAGCAAAAAGGTTAGGCCGCCGGCCGGTAGCGGTAGGCCTCTGCCCTGCCCCCAGGTCATGATCTCATCACTGCTGCCACTGGTTTACTACCAGTTTCTTCACAAGGCAAAGCACCATGGTCCGTGGAACGAAACCTCCGGCAGGTAGGTGTAAAGTGAGGTAAGCGACGGCCGTGCGCGCCAACCGTGTGCGTGTGCGTGGGTGTGGGCGCTGGTGGATGGACATGGATGCCTACCTCTCTGCTCTCCTCTCCCCCACCACCACCACCAGTCCACCATTGGGTTTAACAGCTAACTAACCGCACCGCCACCGGCCCTGACGCAAACCTGTTCCTGATCTTGGTTACGGTGATGGATGGATGGATTAGGTTCATCTCCCTTTTCCTGTCGCTGATGCCGATTTGCCAGGACCCCTCCACCCCCACCCGTGAAACACACAAGATGGATGCCCTGCACAGGAGGTAAACATGAGAATTACATCAGACAACACCAGATTCAGTGCAGTTTGCTCAGATCAGCACAGCAGGTAGTTTTTATCCTCGGGCACTACTATGTCGACATGAAAATGATTTCTGGTGTACAATAAGACAGTAGTAGTTGTATACAGGTCGTCATTCATGTACTTTTTGTTTTTTTATATATTTTTTTATTTTTAAAAAAGGCAGAACTGATCTCACCAGCTCTACTCATCTTGGCACCCTCACCCTCTTTGTTTAACAAGGCAAATGTTTTTGGTGTACCCGCAAACTCATATGCAGATACCTGCACTTTAAAAAACAGAACAGGGTCCTAAACTAAGGGAACCCTAATCATGGACTTCCCTCCTTGCTTATTTATTCAATTATTCCTGAATAAAATAGAGCGGTTCGGAATTCGCATCTGGCCACCCACCGTGTTGTTTAGTCTTTTTTTTTCCAGAATAATGTTCTTTCCAGAATCATAGGTATTGTCACATTCTGATGATCAACCTACTTCCATGTGGAGCATTTGTTTTATGGTGTAGTACTCTTAGCTCATCTGTTTGGTCAACCATAAATTAAAAATTCACCAAACACAGTACTCGCTCCAGCATCTGTATCGCTTATCTTTTTGCAATAAGGCAGATCGTATGGATATCGTATTTATATACAGGGGCCAATCAGCATGGCGATAATAATTGAACATTATCTGTGATCCTTAATAATACACCTACTATGATCAGGTCCTTTTCCACTCCTTAAACATGTTCATTCTATTGCAGTATTGCTCATTGACTATTAATACAAATACTACAGGCTTATAATTTTCTACCAAAAACGATTAGGATATATTCTGTACTGCTGGAAGCATCAGATTGGTGTGGAAAATGGGAAGCTGATGAAATTATGACTCTGCTAGGTGGACCATTAAAAACCCAGCTGGTGTTACTTGTTAGAGAAACTTACATATCCGTGACAAAACCCAGCTGGGGTTACATTAATACTATCTGCCTACCTAATATATTCGTTTCGGGATGGTTACCAAACTATGGACCATAGTTGGTTGGGTGCAGGGAGAGGAAATATCCCAAACCATTTAGTTTTGGTTGGGGCCAGAATGATTGGGACTCCACACTCCACAATGGTCCTCCATATGCACTGTTTATGTTTCTGGTGTCCCCCTTATTTCTTTCCTGTTGTCATTGAGCGATCATAGCTCCAGATCTAACTCCAAATTGTGTTCTATTTTTTTGTGGACGGAAAGGATAACTTGATTTTATACCTAGATTTCTAGCTGATTTGAGACATAAGGATATGGGTCTATCCAGGTAAAAAAAAACAATGAAAAAACTGAGCATTTCATAACAGATAGATGAACAGTGAGTTTAAAATCAATAACAGATAGACGAACAGTTTATAACTTTGACAGTACAAGGAAATGCAACATATACGACAAGAGGTGTATTTCAAAACCAAGCAATCCAACAATTGCGAGCCAGAGTGTTAGACATCAAACTGCATTACCACTCCGTTCTCCAATTACATTAAATTAGACCCCACACGTTAATGAATCAAAAAAGTGTAACAAGATTCTCTTAGGCTGAGCACCTAACCTTAGATAATAAGTGTGGCGATTTTTGGTGGCATATGATGACAATTTGCAGCGAAAAATAAACATGCACATAATCTTAATTGTTAAGTCTTGTCAGTTTGTTACCGTCTGGTTTGATAAATTTTTAATAGACCCCCTTTTGTTTGGTGCACTTAGCTATAGCTAGTAAACCACTTTGGTTGTACCTTAATCACCATCTGACTAGTAAAAGGAGTGCAATCACTGAACGACGCGCTAGCATCATAACTTTTGGTAGTTAAATGGTAGGCACTAGTTCTAGAAAGCATGAAGTCAGGCAAGAGGAAGGTGGGGAAATGGTTTGTAGTTGAGATGTGGTGTTGGTTATGTGCATTAGCTCTACCTTCCACTTCTCAGCCACACACTTGTGGTGCAAGCCTCCTTGTCCAAGCTGGGCTGTTTTTGGTTAGGGGAGGAGAAAGAAGGTAAGGAGAGAGGTAGGTCTAGGGGTTTGCTGTTGTCTCTTCAGGAAAGTCACAGCCAAAATAGCCATCCCCACGACACGGCAAAGGCACTAGCACGAATGGCACTTATCCATAACTCCTCTGCCTGTCCCAACTCACTCTTTGTTTCCACTGCCTACATGACCCTTATAGGCGTGCATAAAGCTCCCAACTCCCTGAAGGCATGATTTTGTCACCCTTAATCTTCTCTCTACCTACCAGTCCTCTCATTCTTTAATGCAATTGCCTATTATTGGACTAGGCGTGGTGTTAGTCTCAATCCAAATTCATCAGCTAACAGTTCCCATTTTCTGGCCATAAATTCAAATTTCATACCAAGTCCTACTGTTGCTTCCCAAGTAATGTAAACAATAAGCATACCAAAGTGTAAGAACCAGGTTTGGGAGTTTTAATTTAGAAACTTACAGCCAAAATTAACATTTGCCCTCAAAATCATCAACTTGGTGCTGTTCCAGCTTCAACAGTCACTATTGCAGTCTTTCATTCGGATTCTAGGATGACTAGAAAAAACCTTCAACACCAGTACACTCCCTGACAACGAAGACTTTGACTTGAGGCCAAATAGAAACCTATGTCCTATACCTATTCATATAATTCCAAATCAGAGTTGAATCGGGAATCAATACACACAATCCTTCATCATTGGAAACCGCAATGAAGACATAAAGAGATAAAGAACTGCGTGAACTTGGACCCATTAAAGAATAGATGGTGTTCTAAAAATTTGGCATTCTAGAATGTTCAAAAGTTTTATTTCTGTTCTTTTTCCTAAAAAAAATAAAAAATGGAGTTAATCTGTTTATTCAAAAGGCTTAATTTGCTGTGTGAACGTGACAATATGTTTTGTATTTCAGCAGCAGTTATATTAATTAGCATCCTAGACTCAAAATACTTGTTGCTTTTGTTCACTTAACATTTCTGGTTTCCGTATTAGAAGCACTTTGTGCACAAGGTCTACATAGCAACCATATAAGACTCAACACTCAAGTTTTCAAGTAGTGTTTACATCCATCACAATATCATGCTTACCCTGTCTCGTGAGCTCCTTTTCTTAGTGCATCCACATCCATCAAAAGATGACATAAAAACCTTTTATATTATCCTTTGACTCTGTCTGAATCTGTGAACCAGTGGATTTCTGAAAACAAAAGGAAAAATCAAGATTCCACTGTGTAAGTGTGTACCCTACTTCATTTCTTCCTTCAAATTAAAACAAAACATATTTAGTTTACCATGGAACGCAATTTCTGTAATACAACACCATCGGCTGATACTGAGTTAATGACTAATTGGATGTTGTGTTATTTGGTCTGCTGAAGAGGGGTCAAGTTGTACAACTCCATCAACTTGATACTGAGTTATTGTCTTACTGACTAATTGGATATTTGGGTGTGCTGTTTTTGATCTGCTGAAGAGGATCAAGTTTTTCAACTCCGTCAACTTAATAGATTATCAATCGAAACTGAAATATAACCTAACAGACACAGACACATCTAGTTTTACCAGGGGATGCGATTTCTGTAATACAACACCCTTGCTGATACTGAGTTATGAGCTATTTGGATGGTTTGGTTTGCTGAAGAGGATCAAGTTCTACAACTCCATCAACTCGAGGGAGATTACATAACCAACCTAAACTGAAATATGACCCAACATACAAATTTATCTATGTATAGATGTTTGGTCAGATTGATCCCTTTGCAAGCTAATACCAATGACATATAACATTCATTTGCATGCAGCTGTCCCTCTTTTAACTACCACGAGACAAGCTCCTCGTTAGTTTACAAATGGGTGTTAAAAAAAAATTAATGCATATTATTTCTTTCAGTGCATATGTGATTAACAGTTGAACAATGGAATGCCCCAAGAATAGTCAAAGGAAACCCCAGGAATGCAGAAGCACACATTATTTCCTTATTAGTTTGCTTTTGTGACATATTCCATCTACCATATTTGTCTAAAAGTATCCCCAGATATATTGTTGTCATCAAACAATTTGCATACACCACTAACAAAGATGGACAAACAAAAGAGTTATTCTCATGATAACAAATGTTGTTCCTGAATAAACTTCTCAGGCTCAGCTATGGCGATCTTAGAACCTTTATATCTAAATACAAATTCAAGCCAGAGGCAAGTATAGTTCTTTTCTTCATGTTAGGGCTTCCCTAATATCCCCACCATGTTAATGGGAGATCATAGGTGGATACTTGAGTTGACCCAAATATCTATGGGAACACAAGGTCTGCAACTGTGCATAAGCAGTATTTGAGGGAGAATAATGGTTGCGGAGTCTGGACCCAAACACTATTGAAACCATAATGCCACTGCATAAAGGAAAGCAGACCTGCATCTCTAATGGAATCAGAGATACAAGCATCAGTAAGGTTTGAACTTGGACCACTTACAATGTGAACTGAACGTCATCATGTTAGTACCTTTTACCAATCATCCCAGTTATGATTCACAGAGGAATGAGTGATTAATCCATTCAGTCTGACACCATACCCATATAATCTCAATACAGGTAGCACTGCCTTTAGAGGCTTTCATAAACCTGAAATATCTTCCTTGTATCAGAAATTTTGGTCTATGGCATCTCTCAAATTTCTCTAAGGAGCAGCAATAGTGAACCTGGGGGGTCAAAGGTGTTGTCATTGAGTTTTACATGAGCTTTTCTATCAGATAGCAATCCAGAAAGAAGGTAAACAAGTTTTTATAAAATATAAGGTGATTGGCAATAGAAAACACAAAAAAAAAACATTGATATGTTTCTTATTATTTGGCACGTGCTCAATGAAGGTACAGTTGTTTTGTTGAAGAGTATTATACCAATAAATGCAAACCTGTGAGAAACTAAAATAAAAAACAGCATGCTATACTTACGTGATGAATGTTAATGAACCTATATTTCAAAAGGTTTGTAGGTTATATCCATTTGAATAGAGTTGTCATCTATATTAAATGAGTCATGTTGACATACAACTAGAAGACAACCACAATACATGAAGCTTGCTCAGAGACTTGGCTCACACATATATGCCTCTGAAACTACCACTATAAACGTGTGTTGAGAATAGCGACAATCCCATCTTATAATTTTTTTTTCCATTAACGGTGACCGAATTTCATTACTTTCGCAACGAAATTACAAATCCCATCTTATAAATAGCTACAGCAGAGCATTATGTGGGAGCCATTGTATAGTGGGCAAAATATTATAACATATAGGATCAATTAGGAGAGTAACTGTAAAATGATGTAAATAATGTGCACATGCAAAGAGAACTGCAGTTCATCCAACCCGACAAGTTAACAACACATACGAATGCAACATAAGAACTACTGTACTTCCCTATTGCCTCTAATGGAGCGACGCAAGCATCGCCGATATTTGCATTTTGACCACTTACATCGCTGTATGAGCTTGACGCCCTGGTGTTGGTGCCTTCTTCCCCCAATCCTCCCCCGTTCGTGGCTTCATCGCCTCAGCCTTTCGTTCAACAGCGCTCCGACATTTCGTCGAATACAACGCCGGCCACCACCGCCACGGACGCGCGCGACGCGACGCCACAGATGTAACAGCGCCTGGTAGGACACCTGCACACGTCCACAACCTCCACCGCCCCTACCATTAAGAAAGGTTCGCCGCAACCCGCATCACGTGGCCGCGCCGACGACCGAACCCAGCTCCGACCGCGGCGGCGCCCGGCGAAGGCAGGGTGCCAAGTGGAAAGCAATGCGGACAACAAGTCAACAACGGCACGGGATTCAGCAACAAAGACAGGCAGACAGACACGTGAGTCGATAAAAAGCTCGGCCCATTACGTGCCGGGCCGGATTCACACAGAGTTGGTGGGCTGTGACAGTTGAGGTCAGAACAGAATGGGGGAAGGAGAGGCCCAGGACACCCCAACGGCTAGTTCGCCCAAACGGCTAGTCCTCCATCTCCAACGGTCGGACGACCCCAAGCAGATTCATATATCTCCTGCGGAATCCGATGCCTCCTCCTGCTACCAGCCCACTACCACCGCCCGCTTTCTCCTTGTTGCTCTGCTGTAATCTCCTTTCTCCTTGGGCTGTAATCTCCCGTCATCTCCTCGTTCCATCATAATAAGGGGAAGTGAGGAGGAGGAGGAGGAGGAGATCGAGGCGAAGATGATGCAGCAGATGCAGCAGGAGCCGTGGAACGTCGGCGCCGCCGTGGGGCTCCTCCGGCCGACCAAGTCGGCGCCCTGCTCGCCCATCAAGCCGGCGCCGGCGCCGGCCATGCTGCGGACGCACTCCGACTCCTTCCACGTCGCGCACAAGGTGCCTGTCGGCGACACGCCCTACGTGCGAGCCAAACGCGTCCAGGTACGTGTATACGCGCGCGTTCGTGCGTTTCTTTATTTCTTGCCAGGAATGGATTCGATTCGATCCGATCTGATCTGATCTGATTTGGATTTCCTCTGCGGCGAATGCAGCTGGTGGACAAGGATCCGGAGAAGGCGATCGCGCTGTTCTGGAGTGCCATCAACGCCGGCGACCGCGTCGACAGTGCGCTGGGCGACATGGCTATCGTGATGAAGCAGCAGAACCGCGCCGAGGAGGCCATTGAGGCCATCAAGTCGCTGCGCAGCCGGTGCTCCGACCAGGCGCAGGAGTCCCTCGACAACATCCTCCTCGATCTCTACAAGGTTCGTCCCGCTCGTCCTTGGTATTTGTTCGATTCATGCCTCTGAGACGGTACTGAATTCAAGTGCGCTCTTGTAGAGATGCGGGCGGCTGGACGACCAGATCTCGCTGCTCAAGCACAAGCTGCAGCTGATCCACCAGGGCCACGCCTTCAACGGCAAGCGCACCAAAACGGCTCGCTCTCAGGGCCGCAAGTTCCAGGTCACCCTCGAGCAAGAAGCCACCAGGCTCCTTGTAAGTGCACGCATTTCTCGTAATTTTTTTCACTGCACCACAAAGATTTATCCATACCTTCAACTCAAATACTTGATCAATCCAGCTTCAAATTCATACCTTCAACTCAAGCCGTGCATCAATCTTTGTTCGCTGCTGATCAATAATCCTGCCATTGCTGTTGTGCAGGGTAACCTGGGATGGGCACTGATGCAGAAGGAGAACTACACGGAGGCGGAGGGGGCGTACCGTCGGGCGCTGCTCATCGGGCCGGACAACAACAAGATGTGCAATCTGGGCATCTGCCTCATGAAGCAGGGCCGCGTCCTGGAGGCCAAGGATGTGCTCAAGCAGGTACGCCCGGCGGCGGTCGACGGTCTGCGCGGCGCCGACTCCCACCTCAAGGCCTACGAGCGCGCGCAGGAGATGCTGCGGGACCTCGAGACCAAGCTCGTCGGCCGCCCGCGCGCTGACCTGCTCGACACCAACTGGCTCTTCGATGCGCTGCTGCTCGGATCGTCCTCAAGCATCTGGCAGCCGCAGCCGTGCATCGACCACATGCTGCCACCTCCTGCTCCTGCTCCGGCTCCTGCTCCTGCTCCGGCAGCTCCAGCGCCAGCCCCGGCGCCCCGCGACCGCTTCGCCGATGAAAACGCCAGTGTCAGCAAGAAGCTGGCGGCGCTCCAGGCGAACATGCTTAATGTGGACGCGCAGCCCTTCTTCTACTCTCTGCGGGCGCCGCCGCTTGCAGCGAAGCCTCATAACACGCTGCCTCAGACGCAGCAGCCGCAGCAGAAGCCACAAATCAACACGCTGCCTCAGCAGCAGCAGAAGAAACCAGCAGAGCATGCCCATGATCCGTTGGGCAACCTTGAAGAGGACACGGTCCGGCAACTGCATGGACAAGGCAGGAGCAGTGGTGGACAAGGAGCAGCAAAGCATCGACGAGAACAGCGGCCGGAGGAAGTCGCT
>JADLZK010007454.1:0-12954 GCA_015847255.1 Hyparrhenia diplandra
GGTTCTTGATTATTTCGGTTTTGCTTTTTTTTTTTTTTTTTGAGTAAGATTATTTCGGTTTGCTTCGGGTTCTATCTTCTAACCGAACTAACCTCGTTTTTTTTAGCAAAGGTTAATACAACCAAAAAAAATATGTAGGATTAAATCAAAATTTAGGCAACACTACTTCTAATTTAGATGGCAATAATTATCCAAGAGTAGGAACCAATTTTTTTAGTTATTTTTGGTTCCTCAAAATCTAGAACCGAATAAGGAACCAATTCCTTGGTTTCATTTAGTTGTGCCCACCCTTTCCACCCACAAGAAGTTGTGGTGCCGCCGGCGATCTATGTTGAGATTCCTTCGTCTTCTAACATTGAGTGACCTACCTAAATGCACTATTTGGATTGACAATGGAGGTTCTCTCGAGCGCCGTTGTCCCATTGGTGGAGCCAAGGAGGCGGGGAGGCCCCTCCTCCGGGTGACACTAATTAGGGTCCAAAGCGCACTTTCCGGAAGTATGATTTGAAATAATAGGTACAAGAGTCTACCACTACTACAAGTATGATTTGAATCCAAAATGTCATTGTCATGTACATCGTTCATGTCGACCACTGCCCTCCTCGTCCTTACAACGGGGCGTGGATTTGTCGGCAGGCTCATGTTGTCGCCCTTCCATGTGATGAGATCCAAGAGCTCCACGACAAAAGTTATACACGCGTCATTCTTCTGGGGTGAAATGATCCATCTTCAAGTACATCGATTGATGTTATTTTGTTGCAAGAGATAAGCATTGTATTATGGGTGATAAGCCATGCTAATAAGTACAAGCGAACGTGAAAAAATTTACTAACTTTCTATGTATGATTCGGTGGCTTCGCCACTGTCCATACCAAAAGCGTTGACATTGGATGGAGCCCCTCCTCGAATTAAACAGTAAGTAGGCCACGTAGCTAGATAACTCATTCGACTAAACTTGTAAGTTGCTTGGTTTGAATTGGCTCGTTTACATCTTCTAACAAGCTAAACCAATAGTTTAGCTCGTTTATTACTTCATGAGCCAGCTAGGCAACAAAAAAGCTCAGCGGCGTTGAAGTTAGGGCATCCACAATGTGGCCAAAAAGGTAGTCTAAGCAATTAATCTTTCGCTACGAGGGAATAGGTTACCAAGCATTGTGGGTTACGCATATAGTTGAAGTCACCAAAAGGTCACAAGCCTATGGTGCGACCATAAGAAAAATAGAATACATTACTTTTTTATCGTGGTACTGTTTTACAACAATAGAATATCTCACGGAGGTTAGGATTGGGATATTTCTTTCATGAAGCGGGACCCGCCTTGTTGCTCAAAACGACACTAAACATTGTGGGATGATGTTTTAACTATTGCCAAGATACCCGGTGGGCTCCATCCTTATTGTTATGGCTACAGACACATTGCGGGTGCCCTTATGTAAGTTCCAAACTGGCGAATCTAATACCACTCGCTGTAGACAACCATCAACTGTGTCGCACGTCGTCCTGTTTATATATGCCCTATGTCTTGCTTTCCGTCCCCTGATCGATCTCCCTACTCTCTCACACACACAACAGTCTCTCCCTCTCATTCTCCCCACATTGCTGACCGACAGCACCCAACCACAACGCCACGTATACAAATGCAATCCCCTCGTTGGCGTTCGTGTAGGGATGAAAAATTAAAGATCCAAGTCAGCGACTACACTTGCGAACTGTCGTCACGACTACACACAACGCTCCGGGGGCTGACGACTGCACTGCACGGCACGGCGACATGCCAGTACGTGGCGGTCTCCCAGGTTCCTCCTGAAGACTGACGACTGCACTGCACGGCGATTCTGGAGAAAAGCCGAACTCCGTGCCTCCGTTCGAGATTTAGGGTCTGCTTGGTTTCCAATCCAAAATTTACCACGCCAAAACCATGGAAGCCAAAGCTAGAGCATGTCAAATTTTGGTTGTCAAAATCTTGGCAAAAATTTTGGTATAGCATTTGGTTTCGGCTTACCAAAAACTTTCGCGAAAAGATTAGCGTAAACTCAGATTAGTTAAGAAAACTTTACCTTTTTTTTGGGGCTAGAACCAGTTCGGGTGCCGAAGCTTTTGGGTAACAAACCAATTAAATATCATCGATTTGGCAATGCCACAAGTTTGGTTGGGGCAAGTTTTTGGAGGGCAACCAAGCATAACCAAGCATGCCCTTAAGCCGTCATCCTCTGTCGCTGACACGTGACTGGTTCGAGGACGAGTTGTGGACGGACGGACATGGACCGACGACGGTGCAAAGCACTTTCCTGCACCAAAAGATGTTTGGGCTGTGTTGGGAGGATGGATGACACAGTGGGCGGTGGCAGCGTCGTCAGAGGCCCACCGTTCCGTCGGTGGCGCACTGCTCGCTTTCGTGCTCCATCTCAAATGATCGGGGCCAGAAATAGAAGAAACCCCGGAGCTCACGAGCGCTGCTCGCTCTTCCGCAGTGCTACTGCGTGCTGCCGCCCGGATCGTCCGTCCTCCTAGCCTGGGCAAACACTTTTTATTACTGCCACACTCCACTTGTTCTTTTACTTTTTGGTGTGTGGTTTGGGTTGTTTGACCTGCGATCAGCGTCGAATGAATGGCATCCACCGACAACTGGAGACGCAAGAAATGAATGCGCAGGGGGCGGCACTCGCTTCGGAGCCAAGGAAGGATCCGGCGACGCATTTGTTTATGGGCTCCGATGAAGGCCGTACTACGTAGCAAGTCATATTTTCTTTTTTACAACAGATTATATTTTGTTAGGGAGATGATTTGACCAAGAACATTAGAAATTGGGATTGGGATACCACTAGAGAGAAGCTCGCCGTCGTCAGAAGCAGCAATTAAATGTTCAGACTTGAGACTTCACTCGTCCGTCAAAAAACCAAAAATACAGACACCTCCTGATAAACACGCAGCACTGAACATCTGAACCTCACTCTAGTGGTAACAATGTATAGGTAGTAGAACTAAAAAACAAAAAAAAACATCTAAACCGAAGCACGAATATGTAAGCACGCAAACACTATTTTCTCCCCGATCGAGAAAAAAAAAAACCACACAAACCTCGCAAGCACGCCATCGATCATCACAACCACGATCACACGCCAATGGACCATCACCGACAAAAAAACGAAACGCAAAAAGAAAGCCCTTCCTTCCACGGACCGATCGCTAATTAAGCAGCAAATGCTGAGGCCGCGGCCATCGCGGCGGCGAGCCACCACCGGGCGCACGGCGCGGCGGCGGCCGCGTTCTTCTTGGCGTCCTTCTGGTCCACGGGAGCCGCGTTGTCATCCGCATTGGGCCCGGGCGCGTCAGCCACGGCGGGCGGCGCGTGGCGCTGTCGCCCGGCGGCCTTGCCGGCCTTGGGCGCGTCGGCGGCGGCGGGTGCGGGAGCCGGCGCGGGCGTCGGCGACGGTGCCGGCTTGAAGAGCTCCACGGGCTCCACCACGGCGTTGATGACGTAGATGGCGAGCGGGTCCTTGTCGACGGCCGTGGACTTGACCCGCGCGGGCGGCGCGGAAGAACCACCGGCGGCCGTCCTGATGGTGACGACGTCGCCCTGGTTCTGCACGGTGAAGTTGAAGTTCCTGGCGGCGCCGTCGGTGGCCAGCGTGTTCATGGGCCCGTTGTTGGACTTGAGGCTGGCCAGCGAGTAGTGCACCGGCACGGCGTGGAACAGCAGCAGCTCCGCCTTGGCGTCCGCGCTGAGGTTCTTGTACTTGGGCAGGAACGCCCGCACGGCGTCGTCCGAGGGGCAGAACACCGTCATGCCGCCCTCCACGGCCGACTGGTACGTCGACGACGCGTCGGGGACGCCGCGATCAGGTCCGCGAACGCCTTGCACCCGCCCTTGGCCATCTCCGCCGTCACGTTCGGAGGCGCTGGCGGCGGCGCCGCCGCCGCCGCGGGAGCCTTCGCCACCGCTACCGCCGTTGTGGTTGTGGCGGCCGTGAGGGGCGAGGGCGAGGAGGGAGGGGAAGGAGCGCGTCGGTGCGGCGGAGGTGGCGCATTGTGCGGGGCGAGAGCGTGGCGCGGTGCTGTGCGTGCGCGTGGGTGGGAGTGAGGGGAGTGGGAGCGAGCAGGATGATGGACAGTGGCGTGCACTGCACTTAGCTCGGTGTGTGAGCGTGATGCCACTGCCCCTTGGTGTTCAAGCTATTTGCATGGCATGCCATTGCTCCTTTTTTATTTTCCTTCTTTGCAGCAGGTTATCGCTCATCATCTGGATTCTGAACAGTGTTTTCTTGTCCCAGTCCTACCAGATTTTCCTCGTTCGTTCGTCAGGATTTTTGGTGTTGTGTGTGTGCGGTGTGGCGTGTGGAGAAACACTGCATTTGCTGATCTGTTGAGCACCATCAACATTCATCCCACGAACGGATGAAGCAACAACCCCATGGGCCATATATGCATATAGTTTGTCTGGTTCTTGGCTCTAGCTAGCTGTGCTGTGCTATGGTACCCTTTTCGAGCATGCGAATAACAATCGAGAAGGATGATGACCAAGTCTTGCGCGTCTTACCTACTCCTGTGCCCTATCATAACACTATCCACGCATTAATTGATTTGATTATGAAATGTCGATAAGCTTGGCGTAATACACGGCCTGCCTAAAAAAATGTAATCCATAGGCTCGCACCGGCGGAAATGATTTCGCAGGCCTGGGCCGGAACAAAGTCACGAGTCACAAAGGGACGTGAGGGGCAATGTGGCCAAACAGTTGCCAGCCATCAACAGCTGCAGGCAAAACTGTGCTTTTTATTGGAACGAAGCAGGCTTTACTAGCTGTGAAGAAGCTTCTTTTATAAGGTGGCGGTCTAGCATGAAGGAACAATGCATACGAAACGAATGCCGAGGCGTCCATCGGATTTGCACCGAGTTTTCCGGGTCAAAAAGTCATACCTGTCTCTACATCCGAACCGTGGCTTTCTCGGCGGCCATCAACGGACTTGGGTCCCAACCGCCACCCAACTTCGGCTGGATCGGAGCACAGGAAGAGAAACGGCATGAATTACACGTAACGTGTTATGTGTTCTCGTGCCATCGTCATATAACCAAACAACAAAGTTTCAGGCCCACTACCGATCGATGAAAACAAACATGTACTACAAATAAACTCATGCTTACTGTATGTGCGCTGGGTGCATCGATCGACCAATGCAAACCGGGTGCTGAAGCAGAATAGCCGGCCCCTCAGGCTTCAGCCCCGGCCGGCCCCCGGGCGGTGGGCGGTGCAAAGTGCACGTGCCGGCGTCGCTTTCCGCTGGATTCCCCCGGCCCGGCGACCGGCGAGGGTAAGTTGAACCGCAACCGCGCTAAAGCACAAAAAGAGCTCCGATCGAATCCGATGCTGCTTGATAGCTTGTGTGCCCGGCGAAACAAGCTGTGGACTTTGAGGTGAGGGATTGGCACTCTGGCAGCGGCCCGGCCTCGAGGTGCCACACACTGAGAGTAAAGAGAGGACTGAGGAGCCATGCTTGCCGCGAGCCCACGACGACCCCGCGGAGGTGGGCCGCCAGATGTGAAAGTACTCTACGCCTCCGGCAGAGCCCACGGTGGGTCAAAAGTTCAAAAGTTGAATCACAAAAAACCTTAAATTGAATCACAAAAAATTAGGAGAGGGGACATATAAAACAACACTTGGCTCCAGTTCGTATGATATATTCCTAAATACAGAATTTTATAAACACTATATACAAGGACCTCAATAAACCCGAGATACTTTGATCTACACCTTCCAAAATATCGATCGCATGATGAGCCCACATTTGAAATGCAAGAAAACTGAAACAAGATGAAACAAAAAACAAATTATGCCATGGACAATCACAACGGATGTTTATAAATCCACTGGCCATTGCTCGTCCTTCTCACCCAGCGCATCTGCTTCGTTGGAGCTCGTCCTCTTTCGCTTGTATGGGCTCTTCCTCCATGCACGGGTGCACTACAACAACTCTTCACCCTTTTCTTCCTCATCTCGATAGAGGACAAGGCGACAGTGGTCCAGGTAGCAGTGGCGACTCGTAGGAGCCATTGTGGTGGAGAGTTCAGAAGTTGATTCGGAACGCTAAGCTTTTAAGCACTTCGATTCTTAGCGAATATAGCTTAATAAAAAACCGCTTTGCAATGTGGCTCAATAAAGTTTTTCCAAACATCCCCTAAAGCTACCCCTCGTCCTCTCCTAGGAATGGAATAAGATCTATGTGCATGCTTGGGAAGGCAAAGAAAGAAAAACAATGAAATGATATGATGGCAAAATAAAAATTGAAGGGGCCGTTTGGGAGTGCTCCAACTCCGATTTCTCCGAAGAGAATCACTCCCAACCAAGCCAAATGCTCAAAATGCCAATTGATTCTGGTGGTGATTAGAAGCGAATCACTTCTCCATTTATACTAGGAGTTGGGAGCTAAAATACCTAGAGTAAGAGGCTTCCTCTTATATTCTGGTGGGGATCAACAGAGTCAATTCTCATTAACTCTCCACCTTGCCCCTTCTTTCATGTGTATCGCCTTCAATCCATGTGACGAAGACTTAGTGTGTATTGAAATGGAACTTAGTTTAATTTCACTAAATCCATTTCAAAAAATATGGATTGAGATGAATACATGCGCATTCAAACAGGCCTTAAGAATCCAATGTGATCACTCCATTGAGGAATCAAAGAAGAGCTCTCCCAAACGGGCCTGAAATGAAAACACTTAACTTCTCGACCGGACAGTAAAAAACGTGTGTTGAACCAACTGTGGCATTGTTTTTCCACATATATTTCAATTCAATCCATGCTCGAGGTTCAAATGGCCAGATCCTTTACATGCGCGGTTTTGGGGGCAAATCAGTACCTGAATGCACGATGCCTGCCGAGCAAACCCGATTTGGGAGGAATTATCGAAAGAATTACTGGCCATCACCATCCCTCCACGACATGCATCGTCCACATCGCTCGCCGCGCGGCATGCATGCCCTGCGATCCGTCCTCCGATCTCCACCGCCGGGTGCCTCGATCGATCGCGCCGGCGGCACCTCATAAAGCAACAACGGCGGAAATGGCTGCGACGATGACGGCAGCCACGAGGCTGCGACGTGGGGGTGCCCGTGTTGGCGCCGCTGTCGTCGTCGTCGGACGAGGGGCTGGAGCCTTCGCGGCCGAGGGGCTTTCCTCGGTTTCCGGTGTGCTGCTGACCGCGGCCGACCCTGTCGGCGAGAGTACTACGACCTCCTCTTCTAGCACGCCGAAGTCTTCGGATGACGTGGACGGGCTCTCGGACTCGGCCACGGCCTCGACCTCCGCCTCCTCCTCCGGGGCGACGGCTGGGGCCTCAGACTCCTCCGGCGACTCGCTTGGCCCGAAGGGGAGCGAAGGCCGGCGCCATGGTGGGCGCGTACTCCAGCGGGGAGCGGCGATGTGTGAGTCCTCGAATTCTTCTGGGGCGCCCGCGGGCTTCCTCCGGCGACTCGCTCCCGTAGGGAGAGAGGTCCGGAGCCATCGAGGGCGCTTCCTCCGGCGACTCGCTCGCGAAGGGAGAGAGGCCCGGCGCCATCGTGGGCGCTTCCTCCGGCAGCTCGTTCGCGGAGGGAGAAATGCCCGGCGCCATCGTGTTCGCATCGTCTTCCTCCGGCGAAGCGGCGGCAGGGCCGTTAGCGTCGAAGCCCGGTGCCATGGCGGGCGCGTCTTCTTCCTCCGGGGAAGCAGCGGGCCCTTCGTTTTCGTCGCGGTAGGGTGCCGGGGCCTCGGCGGGGGACATCCACGGGCTCTCCATCTCCGTCGCATCATCAGGTGCCCCGGCGGGTGCCGCATTGGGTTCCCCGACCGGTGCCTCCGACGGCGACGTTGACTCGGACTCCTTCTCCGGCGAGGGGCTGGCGCGTGGACGGCGTGGACGGCTTCAGACATCGCAATGAGGGCGAGCAGAATGCCGGCGAGTGCGGGGGCGGGCGCCATGGTGGGACGCGGCTTAGTTATTCAATTGACTGGGCAGAGAAGCTGCGGGCGCGCGACGACATTGATCGGACCGTGGCTAGCTAGCTCGACGACGTAGCGCGAAGGCGGTGGCCGCGGGTCGGTTACACGGGTGGCGGAGAGCGACGGAGGTGGCATGGCTATCTTTGGCACCTACGGTTTCAGCGCGCTGGCTCGCTCGCATCGCGTGTCGGCTCGTCAACGGGTTGTGGCTGTGTGTATTCTCGGTCCGAACTGTGATAGGCACAAACCGCGTGCGTGAGCCAGCTTCCGAAATCCCAACGGGCACCAACAGGACCGTCTCGTTTTTTTTTTTTTTTTTTTTCAAGAGCACGAGCGCAGGCGCGTTTTTCATTAAGCGAGAAAAGAATTTTAAAACCATGGTTGATCCGGTAACATGGATTGACCGGGATCACCACCCCTACTTCTAATTGGATGTTACAATAGAGATTACATTGGAACAATCGTCAGTCCGGTTCGTAAACGAAATCTCCCGCGCCGAGTCCGAAGGCGCAGGCGCTACGAGCAGCTTTGCAGGGCCATAAAACGCAGAGCCCACGGCGCGGTGAGAGGCACATCATCAGAATCAGAACACTCGGGAAAATCCAGAACACGCACAACATGGTTCGGCGGCTCAATCCGGTGACGTGGCTCGTGGCTGCCGTCGTCGTCCTAGCCCTTTTAGCCACGCCGAGCGCCGCCGCCGCGCAGGTCAAGACGACCGACACGCGCTGGAGCTTCCACCTGCCTTTACCCAGCAACGTTAGCGGCGCCGAGAGTCTCGCCTTTGACGGCAAGGGCGAGGGGCCCTACGCCGGCGTCTCGGACGGGCGTGTCCTCAAGTGGGGCGGCAGCGCCGTCGGCTGGACCACGTTCGCGCACAGCGCGAGCTACAGGAAGATACCCCCTGTGCACTGCGGGCTCGGTGCCGTCGGCCGAGACCGAGAGCATGTGCGGGCGGCCGTTGGGCCTCCAGTTCCACTTCAAGACCGGCGACCTCTACATCGCCGACGCCTACTTGGGGGCTCATGAAGGTCGGTCCGGGCGGCGGCGAGGCTGAGGTGCTGGCGACCGGCGCGGACGGCGTCCCGTTCAACTTCGTCAACGGCCTCGACGTCCACCAGGCCACCGGCGACGTCTACTTCACCGACTCGAGCATCACGTACCCGAGGAGGTTTAACACGGAGATCATGATGAACGCGGACGCGACGGGAAGGCTACTCAAGTACGACGCGCGGACAAAGAGCGTCACCGTGCTCAGGGACGGCCTGCCGTACCCGAACGGCGTGGCGGTCAGCCGCGACGGCGCGCAGGTCGTGGTCGCGCACACCGTGCCGTGCCAGGCGTTCAGGTACTTCCTCCGCGGTGCCAGGGCGGGACGGTACGAGCTGTTGGCGGACCTGCCCGGGTACCCGGACAACGTGAGGCGGGACGGCAAAGGGTGGCTACTGGGTGGCGCTGAACCAGGAGAAGCAGCGGCTGGATGCGACTGCGGCGACGGCTCCCGCGAAGCACCTGGTCGGCGTCCGTCTGGACGCCCAGGGGGTGGAGGTCGAGGAGCTTACGGCGGCCAAAGGGTGTCACACTGAGCGACGTGGCGGAGAGGGGGGAAGCTGTGGTTGGGTTCCGTGGAGCTCGAGTACGTCGGCCTGCTTGCTTGAGCGTGGCAACCTGCCAACGTTAGCTGCGGTTATGTCAGCAGGATTAGAATTCGATTAGCAAGTACTAGCTTTTTAGTTTCATGTCATCCCGTTACAAAGTAGTACTATATACTACCAACAATGGTGGATTTAAACAGATCCTTATGTATTCTTTTAGTTGTGCTTATTATATTTTATATTAATATATATTTGAGATAATTCTTTTAATTGTATTAATTTATTTTTCTTATTAATCTCAAAATTTCTAGACTCTAAACCTTCTTTTACAAGTCGTATTAATAGATAGATGAGCTTCCACTGTGACGCAAAAATGTAAAAGTTTGTTCTGTCAAAAATAGGGACATGCTAATTTACATGTGCCTGAAATAGCCGTCTCAGGCGACATTCTACAGTTTGTTGGGTCCGTACAAAGCATTTGATGGTGCACGAAAAGCAAAAAAACTGGACCAACGGCTGCTACGTCGCCTGAACAGACTTATGGAAACCAGGCAACTGATTCATAGATAGATAGATAGATGATCTCTTCCAGTTCCAATTGTAGTTGACTTTGGAGCACTACGGAATACATTGATTTTCTTTATGCACCCTAGTTATACACTTATAGAGATACATAGTAAATCAAATGAATCCAAAAAGCCAAAGTGAACTACAATTTGGAAACTGGGGAGTAGATAAATAGATAGGAAGTGTGTCAACAAAAAGAAAAAAGTGGGAAAGGTGAAAAACTTCTACTGCTCTATTACTGAGGCAATCCAACGAAAAAGATCATTGGACTCGTCGGGTGTTATCTATCTACCCTATTAATGCACCAACTTTCGTTTCGTTCAAATCTATTCAAATCTACGTTCCAGATTACTTCTTAATCTTCTCTCTCATACTCAAACACCGTCCGACGATCAGGATTAAGTGTATGGGCTTACTCATGACAAATCCCGTCTCCACCCGCCACCCGATGCCAGCGTCGCGGTGCCTGCACCCACGCGAGGGTTCGATACCTCAGCTCCCTTTGTTTTTCTAGAAAAAAAAAAAAGAAACATGGCTCCGGTTTTTCTCCACGCAAATCACGAGCAACTTTCTTTCCTTTCCTTTTTTATACTTGCCGAGCAGTTGAGTCAATCTATCTACTCTATTAATGCACCAACGTTCGCTTTTCAAATCTATTCAAATCTACATTCCGTGATTTTTTAATCTTCTCTCTCATACTCAAACACCGTCCGACGATCGGGATTAAGTGTATGGGCTTACTCATGACAAATCCCGTCTCTCCACCAGCGACCCGATGCCAGCGTGCGGTCGCACCCCACGCCCCGGGGTTCGATACCTTAGCTCCCTTTGTTTTTCTAGAAAAAAAAAAAAAACATGGCTCATGGCTTTTTTTTTCTCCGCATAAAATCACGAGCAATTTTTTCTTTCCTTTCCTTTTATACTTGCCGAGCAGTTGAGTCAAAGAAACAAATGCACAATCACCGTGCATGCAGGGAGGGAGCGCGTGGTGGCAGGTTTTGCTTTTACTTCCTTCCATGAAGTTTTCTTCCTTTTTTTTTCTTCCGTGGAATCACATAGAAGCATCACCGATGAGTTTTCTCATAACAAAGATACTTAATCACTAATTGACCGAGGCCAGCAGGGTCCGATGGAAGATGGTGGACGCGGACGGGGACGGTGTCGCGACGAAGCGGGCGGCGGCAGCGGCGAGGCGTGCCCCGAGATCTCCCCAGCCGTTGTCCGCCCTTTCTTCGAAGTCCGATCTACCGCGCGCATAGCAGATGAACGACATGGCCACCAAGAACAATGTTGTGGTGCTACTCCTCTGCTTTGTCTTCCTGACCGCGGTCGTCTCTGCTTGAATTGCCCTGCACTGCACCAATCTCAAAAACTTTGAAGATTATTGATGATGCCAATGGGGTCAACGACGGGGAAGAGGACAAAGGCCACCACAAGAACAAGGTAATATATGAACTGACCAACACGACATGATCTGATCTGAGTACACACAATGCATGCTTTTGTTCTTGTTATGTTCAGGGCCACAGCAAGGATGGCAAGGGAAATCTCAAGCCCTCTCGTAAGTCGTAGGCATGCTTTTGTTCTTCAGTTGTTCTTGCATTGCTTCCTATTGTTTTTTTCGTCAGTTTTCTGCTACACGCTTGTCTTGTTTGTGCAACAAGATCGAGACAAGTCACAAGTATTGATCAATGTGATTGTTGGTTGCAGAGTGCAGCGGGGAGTGCAAGCGGCGTTGCTCCAAAGACGCACCACAAGCTGTGCCTCTTCTTCTGAAACAACTGTTGTGCCAAGTGCCATTGCATGCATGGATGGGACATACGGCAACAAAGAAACCTGTCCCTGCTACAAAGTTTGTTGTTATGTTTGTCTCCTGAGAGCTCTAACATATTTTCTTAAAATGTTGCATATGGTTTAGTGTTTGCAAAGTTGGTTGGAATCATCATAAGATACATGCGAGAAGAGCATAACATCCTTTCATCAAAGGCGTTGTGGAACGAAAAGGAAGAGTGAGGTACATGTCATTTTCATATAGTAAATCCAATGCCTTGTCCATAGCGGGACAATGTACTTTTGTGCCTATGTTCTCACCTTTTTTATTCTACTAATATTATAATATGTGATTAATTATTTTTTTAATACACACGAGCATATACGCTATTTTGTTTCTTTAATTTGTATAGTTCTAAATGTCATACGTAAGCGTTAGCACGAGGCAATATACTAGTAACATATAATCACAGCATCAGCTAATACCTACTCCTTCGTCCCAAAGTAAACGTAATTTTTTTGACTTTTTAAAAAAGCTGTGTTTTGATTTGTTCATTCTATTTAACTTTCTTTTATAAATATTATCACTTTTATTATGACTTACTACATCACTAATGATATTTTAATAACATTTGATTTGTTTTATAATTTAATAAAAAATTTGAATAAGAGGAGTAGTCAAACATAATTTCTAAAAGTCAAAAGAATAACGCTGACTTCAGGGGGACGGAGGGAGTAATAAAGAATTCCATGACGCACATTGGCTGCCCAAGTAGCAATCCCTTTAGAATCAGACTAATCAGTCCTCGTTTCTGATCACTGAGCTGAACATCCTCCCCCTCTCGACATCAAACACAACACCGAAGCCTTGTTGCTGGATGTTGCCGAGCACGTTGAGTCCGTGCGACGGTCGCCAACGTCGCCGTGAACCACTGAAAAGCACGTGGTGCTTGACCGGGATTCCGGTGGGCGTCAGCCTCGCCGCCGGCCTCGGCACTCGGCCGTCCGGCGGCCGGCCCGGGAGCGTCCGGTCGCCACTGCGTCGTC
>JADLZK010007455.1:0-13581 GCA_015847255.1 Hyparrhenia diplandra
GGCGGCGCCAGTGAAGATTGGGTCGTCGCGCAGTGGGACCTACCATCGAGCCTCATCTTATTAGGCTCGGTTTCAAACCGACTTTGAGGTTGTATATATACCGTTATTGAAGGTCGGCTTTGATCCAAAGGGTCGAGCATTCACTCCGCCACGACTATATAAGGATGATCCTACCTCGGCCTTAGGCATGAAAATCATTATTCATCATACTCGACTCGATCATAGCTAGAGCCATACCTCTCTAATTAGAAGAGCTAAGATCAAGTTGAGAGAGATTAGTAGAAAGTTGAGAGATAGATCAAAGAACTTAATTAGAGTTCTAGATCTCGTTTCTTGAGAGATAGAAAGTAGAGTTGACGAGAAGAAAGGGAAGTACCTGGACTGGTCTCGTGACTCCTCTACGCTTGTACCTACGGGATCAAAGGCTTCATTGCACTTGATCTTGAGACTTCTTTGGTGGATCAACCTTATATTTGAGTAAGTTCACTTGTTTATATTTCTTTCGGGTTTTCACGACTCATTAGAGTACTCGATTCTTGTCGCTCTTGAATTGAAGTTGTTACCCTTAGTGCAAACGTGGTGTTTGGACTAGATAACTCGTAGAAATACACCCTACTTGTCGGAGCGTGGTAGATCGTGGTAGTGACTAGTATCATTGATTCCTTTGGATTCCACATCCCGTGAGGATAGGACACGTAGGGACCTAGTTACTGGGGGAATAGTAAGTTTCGGCCTTACTTTCCTTTGAGTACGTCCCCATTAAGAAATATCTTTAAGCCTTACAAGGATATAAACTAGACAACCATAGAAATCTTCTCATATTTTATCTCGAACTCCGCTCCTTCCGATCATCTCGTGGGATCTAGTTTTGTCTCATTACCCTCACACCATTCCTCCCCTGTGGATTCGATATTTAAAACCTTCTCCCAGTGAAGTGCTCATCGCTTCTCGCTCGCTTGCGCACTATACAAATTATAAATAATTCGTCAGGATAACTTTTACCAACAAAGATCACACCCAGACTTCCGTAGCAACGTTGTAGCTTAATCTTCAAAAACACCCTTCTAGTACCCTGCTGTATACACCGGCTACCCATGATAAAATGTTTATGTGGAGGGCTTTCTCCCAAATAGAGGCCATATATGTGGATAGGAGAATTGGCAAAATAACAAGAGGTCAGGTCGCGTGCAACGGTTCGCCATACATGGCTCTCGCTAGTGGGCTGTTTTTATAGAGCGGTGGTAGGTGGGAATGAGCGGTGGTAGGTGGCACATAGCAGGATCTTTATCACCGTGAGCGGTGGTAGGTGGCAACATTGTGATCTTATCGCCCGTGAGCGGTGGTACCGTGTGGCAAGTGGCAACAATTTCGATCAGCGCCGGTCACTCGACGCTTATACCCCCAGAGTGAACCTATAATGTAACACCGCCGGCACGCTAAACCGGCAAAGGTGATTAACTATAGAAATGGGCGCCATGAGGTGAAAATTTCACAAGTCATTTGAACCCCGCGCCATTACGTTTCGACCTCAACGATATATAATACCGGGCGCTGGCGAAGTTTGAAATTTTTCCCCACGCCATTTCAACCCCGCGCCCCAATTATTCCCCATCGACGCCGCCGACGGAGCACCACTCACCACACACGCCGCAGCTGTCCCGTCGCCCCCTACAAGGCTGCCCCCTCCATTCTTCTTCTCCGACGTCCCCAATGCCGCGCACGGCGTGCCCCGCGCTCTTCCACGGCGTGAGAACTAATTAGCCATTTAGTTCCTCGAGATTTTGCCTATGAGAATGAGATCTACTCGCCATTGTTCTCGCCTACGCCTCGCTAGCCTTGTTCTTAGCCCACGCCGACGTGAGGGACCGCCGCTATCACCGCACCGCCGTCCCGCAGCCTCGTCCAGATCCCCGTTTACGCCGCATCAGTACATGCCGCGACCTCGAAGCCTCGATTCCGCCGGAAGAACGCCCCGTCAGCGCCCTCTGCTTCCTTCTCTAGGACGCCTCGCGGTCTCGCACCGCCGAGTACAAGACGAGAGCGCTGTGAAGCTTCGGTGTAGTGCGTCGGTCACTCGCCTTTGAGTTGTTCGTTAAAATGCCCGTGTTGAGGATAACTTTTTACCAACAAGAACCCGAGCAAAGCTCGATTTTCACCGGAGAACATCTTCCTTGAGATTAATAGGTCAACAACATCATCACCTGAAGAAGACAACGATGATCGTCGGCCCCGAGCTCCTGGGCGGTCTCCTGACCTCTCCTGACGCCGGAGAAGATCGCCATCGAGCACAGGAAGAAGCTGCGAGAATTTATTCATTTGCGCGCCGCCGCTCGCATCGCCGACATCGCCAGAAAGCAAAACCGTAGAGGAGCCACGCCTCCGCGTATGCGACTTAACTCCACCTTAGAACATCGACGGCAGCAAAAACCCTAGACCTAGGTGGACTCAATCAAGACTCTATGAAGACCGGCCAGACTGTTGAAGAGGTGGACCCCGCTCCTCGCCACCACCGGCGTGGGCCGAGGCGGAGAAACGGGGGAGCGCGGCCGGTGGCGGCGGCGGCGTCGCCCCTTCGGCGCTTCTTTTCTCTGCTGAGAGCCCTAGGGCCGGGCGGCTCGTCGCATAGCGTGATCTGTTGTTACTCCGTGATTCTCTCGACTAGCCAACAGAAAAATGACATGTGTTGTGAGGTTGACTTAAGAGCTATATGGTTCCTTAAATTTGAACATGCTATAAGAGGCATATAAAGTGGGGGTCCTATGCGGTGAGGCATACGGTGGGGGTCCCTTAACCTTGAACATGCTATAACATGCTATAAGAGCCATACAGTGGGGATCTTATAGCATGGTCCTTTAGACTTGAACATTGTATAAAAGCCATATGGTCTCTTAACCTTAAACATGCTATGGATATACTACATACGTGAGGTAGGTCCATCTTATTTTGCCAAATGATAATCTAGGAATCATTAGAGGATCAGTATACCTCGCTCTCACTACTACAAAAGCTTATTGTAGAAAACGCCCCACGTTTACATTTAGGGCCATTCGCTTTACTGAGGCCCCTATAGCTCTTGGGGGGTGCTGGTTACCGTACCGCCCCTATGAAACCACGGTAAGGGGCGGCCGGTGTTACGAACCGCCTATCGCTATTGTGGGGTGGCTCGATATCAGCCCCCTAATGAAGGCAAACAGGGGCGGCCGGTTGTGAACCGCCCCCGCCGTAATAACATTAGGGCGGCTCGATCCAGAACTTGCCTTACAAGTGGTCATGCAGATAAAGGCGAACGGCCCCCTTCTTCCACCCTGGGACACCACTCAAACTCGAAAAAAGGTTGGGAGGCCTTGGGCTCCTCCCAAAAATTACTCTACTAAGGGGAGAGGTTTTCAACTCAAATCCTTTGATGGGAGGCTCAAAAGGTAAGAAAAATGCTAATCCTACCACTTAATTCGATTTTTAATGGTTAGTTGTGGAGTAATTTAAATTTAGCTTTCCTCTCACTTTCTATGGTGCTTGAGCTTTATATGGAGCAAAAGTAGAGCTTTAGGGTTTGGAAGTGCTAGTGGAGATTAGTAAGAGTATTGAATTAGACCCATTTTTAGTGGCTCTTACATGTGATTTTAGTGGAGTAATAAAATAGGTAGGGTTTCATGTGTTAATGGTTGATGAACATGTGTTTTTTTTTAATTCTTAGTTTAAATTTCTAACAAGTTTTTTTCTCTCTCATATGATGTGCAAATGCGGTTATTTTTTTTCTAAAATTTTCTAAAATGATAACCTTTTAGTGTGTGCTACAACTTTGATATTAATGCATTTATTAATTTTAACCATTTAGGGTTTGCCATGCATATGTACTCATATATATGACTAACTACACATTTGATGTTTTTTTTTCTTTGTTGTATTAAAGGATGGAGTACGTGAATGACTGGATGTATGGCACGTTAAGGTGGAAGGATGGTTTTCGTGGCGAGGTGGATAAATTTATTGAAGCCTTTGAGAATCATGCGAAGACATTGAAAAGAGGATATCATAATATGTGCGTGCCTTGATTGCAAGAACGAGACACATATAGAGATGTGAAGACCATCGACAAAGCATTTGATTACATGAGGATTTGTTGCGACATTACACGGTCACGGATTCATCACGGTGAAAATTATGTTGGTGAAGACGTCGACTTCAAAAATCTAGGAGATGACCCCGAAACCCTAGAGTGCTTCTCTCAAATTGTGTAGATAAGCTCCAAAATAAAAGGAACCCCGAAAGCATGATAGTCAACTACGCTGATGATGATGGTTGGCATGGTATGGACACAAATGTCGTTGATGGTGCGGGCAAAGGTGATGTTGATGATAATATCGTAGCACGTGAAGGGGAAGAAGATGACGATGATTATTTGGACGACATGCTTAATGCCCTTGGACCAGAAATATTATGAACAGCGTGAAAGGTATAGAAAACCTAGAGAGACCGAGAGCAAAGATCGAAGGAACCGTGTATGGTGTTGAAAAAGGTTGTTCGACACACGGACGCTACTACGTTTTTGTGCTTGAGCCGTTGATCTTGAAGGCTAAGTACGGTTGGTCGGATTTGTAGTTTCAATGATCATTTGCGTCTCTTGTCATGGTGGCGCCACAACCAAACTTCTCGCACCAGTGAATACCTACCAAGCAAAAAAAGGTTATAAGTCCATTGACAATGAGTGTTGAAAAGATCCATGCATGCCCGAACCATTGTATCCTTTTTCGTGGTGACACGTTCAAGGGGCTGGATAAATGTCCTAGGTGCGGCGCTAGTCGGTACAAGAACAACAATCTATACAACGGGGACGAGACCTCCATTGGAAACAAGAGAAAGAAGGGTGGGAAAAAGCCGGTCTGAGATTCTAATTCGAAAAGGACACTTTCCGTTAGGAATTGATCCGGCAGAGAAGAGTTCTCGCCTTGGTAATGTGGTTTTGTCGCTGACCGACCGCTTGAGGAGAATCTTCCTAAACCCCAAAGAAGCTGCATTGATGACGTGGTGGCAAGACGAGCGCAAGATAGATGATGATAAGATTGCACACCCGCCGATGGTACTCAGTGGCAAAACTTTGATAACAATCACAAAGACTTCGCTCAAGACCCGAGGAATGTACGGTTTTGGGTTAAGCACCGATGGAGTGAATCCCTTCAATGAGAGGATGACTGACCATAGCACTTGGCGATGATCTTGACAATGTACAACATCCCAACGTGGTTGTGCCAACCGCGAAAGTACCTTTTCCCACCGTTCTCATCTCAGTCCGAAACAACCGGGCATTGACATTGGACGTGTTTATTGAGTTTGTGTTGCAAGAATTCTATAAACTATGGAAGGAAGGGGTGTCGATGTATGATGCGTTCGAAAGGAAAGTTCTTATGTCGAGCCATAATCATTGTTTCTATCAACGACTATCCCGCGATGTTTGCTTTGTCCGGCCGCATTAAAGGGAAGACCGGATGCGTGGTACGCTTGGATGGTACTATATGGGTATATCTAAATGCATCTAAAAAGGTGGTTTACTTGGGCAATCGACGCCACTTAAAGACAAATCACAAGTATGGCTGGCGTGAAATACAAACACCGGTTCAACAACATCAGAGATCAAGACCCTCCTGGGAGACGCGTCACTATGGACAACATGTGTTGAGAATGGTGAAAAACTTGCACATTGTCACGGAAAGAAGAATCTAGATGGGACGAACAGATCGAAGTACACCTCCTATCGGCGTGCCTTTCAAGAAACAATCCATCTTCTTTTCAATTATCTCGAATATTGGCCGAGTTCGAGGTTCCCCATGCAATTGATTCTATGCACTTGAAGAAAATGTCTTTCAAAGTACCATGGGTACATTTGATGGACCCGAATAATTCGAAGGATGGTCTAAATTCACGAAAAGACATGGTGCGGCTAAATGTGAAGCCCGAAGCTTCGCCACGTACTTGAGAAGAATGGAAAATACACCGCCCGCGGCTAGCTTCAACTTGACCCTAAAAAGAGAAGGGCTATATGCGCTTTACCTAAAGGCGATCAAAAGTTCGACCGGGTTTTCAGCGAACATCAAGAAGCTAGTGTCCATGAAGGACATCAATAACACACTTCAAGACTCATGATTGTCATGTAATGCTGATGGTGTTCCTACCTATTGTGATCGGGGTTATAAAGCCGAATTCTTGAAAATGGCCATCACTCGCATGTGCTACTTCTTTTCGAAGATATCCCGTAAGAGGCGATTAATAGGAAAGAGCTTTTTGAACTACATGATTTCGTGGTGGAGACCCAAAAACCAGCTAGAGATATGTATGCCTCCCGCTTATATTTCGATATAATGCCACATCTCATGCTTCACATGGTTCATCGATAGAGGCACCGGCCCTTGCTACTTGCATGAAATGTGGTGCATTGAGCGATGCATGTCGATTCTAACTCGATTCGTGCATAATCGAAAGCATATCCGAAGGGCTCCATGATTGAGGGTTACAATCAAGAAGTCGTTGAGTTTGTCAAGAGTGGCTAAAAGTGAGAGAGGGATTGGTAAACGCGATTCACGCCATATGGGTAGGATAGCCGGGAAAGGCATTAGCGGGGAGGAAAGTATTCGATTGACCAAGAATACAAACAAGTGAGTCGGCGACATTCACGATTGTGTGTAAGAGTTCAACGCTTATGCGACCGCAGACGTTGATTACCACTTGGCTCTCATTCGGGAGCGAGAGGAATGGCCGCTCGGATGACGGGTCACAATTAACTTCATGGTTGAAGGACCAAAAACATACCGTGCGGGGAAACCGGGGATGATATTACCAAGAACAAGGTTAGCATTAGGGCCATCGAGACAAGTCACCACGTGGCAAGCATACGACATTAATGGGTACACATTCTATACCCATGTGAAGGATAGTAAATGTGTGAATCAAAACGGCGGGGGTTTGGGTACAAGCTATCAACGACAAAACCGAACGATCACATACTTTGGCATCATTGAAGAAATATGGGAAATTGACTATGGAATGGAAGTGCAGGTGCCCATGTTCAAATGCCATTTGGATGAAACAACACGAACCGAACGAGATCGGGTTGAAAGTCGCTGACCGGTGATTTAGGCCACCAACGGGACCCATGGGTCGCCGCTCGGATGTAGCACAAGTTTTCTATTTACCCTACGATCGATCCCGACAAGCCAAAGAGGACGAAAATCAAGCATGTCGTTGTCCCCCGGAAACAACGCATTATCGGAGTTGATGGCATCGGAGGATGTTGGACGTTGACGAGCACAATGGTTATGCTTTGAAATACGGTTATTCCACAGACTTTCCAAACAAGATCCAGTCGTTGAGAAGAAGTTACCGTTGGCGCTTTCTTAGCGCAATCACTAAGAATAAATATTATCCTTAATGATAACGTCAAGAGAGCGTCGGTGATAGATAAATTGAATATTGCAAGGGTCAACCCGCAAGCGCACGGATCTATCATCGTAGCATTTCACCGGAGTATTCGGTATCGTTCATTTATATTTTCCCATGGGAAGGCAGGTTTAGTTTTAATATGATGATGATAGCCCACAATGTATGTATGGATAGCCACTAATCATGCGCTGGGGGTAAGTGACGATAATATTGGAGATAGTGGTGACACACACACACTTCTTGAGCACTAGAAGGAATAAATAGAAAATAACATTTAAAGGGAAAATCTATGTTGAGTTGGCTATTCTAATATCGCCAATGCGTCGACTATAGTCTACATATGTCATTCATGGTTCATAGCGGAGATGGGCTAAAATGATGAGGAGATGCCCGCTACGGTATATATGCCGGCCGGTGACACTTGATAGGACTCAACCCAACACCCGGACGTGGAGGAGTGCGAGAAGGGCGAAACGTGAGTTGTCACCCTCTGCCGTCGCCTACCTCACTACCGTGGGATGTGGGCATTTCCCAAATGATTCTCTATAGACCTAAGCACCTCGCTTACGTTTATAGAGAACTACCTAAACCCCCAAGGTACCCGACCCTACGGATCGACGGGCAAGAGTAAAGGTAAACCCGAAGGTACACTGCACCATCAATTTCGAACTTAGTTCTACTACGTTCCAAGAATAAAATATGATTCAATTAGCCTAAAGTTAGTCATGTTAATTATCACATTATACTAACTATACTCTAGTTGGCACAATATGAATATAACATGAGGATAACTATACTCTAGTTCATATGCATTGCGATATAAATAATAAGATTTGAATAAAGGAAAGAACTTCATAGTAAAATTACCAAAACATCCTTCCAAGGAGACAAGCCCTCCTTGAAGCTCCGCCTAACTCAAATACTAACACTAAACTAATGAAGGGGAGAGAGTGGTGCTCAAGGTGAGAATGTAACAATGTGATGTGTAGTGTGTTGTGTATGTACAAGTGAGGAGTGCCTCTCTTTATATAGTGGAGAGGAGGAGGGAATGGAGGGCTCTCCTTGCTTCGAGCTATTCTTGGCGGAACTAAACTTTGCACCGCATGCAACCGCCGCTTGAAGATCGCTCCAAACCGCCGAGAATAGGGCGGGAACTTTTGGTCGAAATTTGGCGCCGACGCCCGCACTTGATGGGCGGCCGCCCCTGGGCCGGGCCTCCCGCCCCGGCCTTCTCTCGTCCGCGTTTTGTCACTCATATGTTGGACCTATGGTGGTGCATGGGCCAAATTGTCTTGTGAGGGTTTTGGTCCTTGTAACACCACGGGTGTTAATCATGTCATTAGCACATGCATTTCATACCATAAGCATCATTAGCATGCATGCATCTGTTATTTGTATCATGTTTTGCTTATCATTGCATGTGGTGCTTTGCCTTATCATTTCATGTATGAAATACTTGCATAATTAGTTGTTTAATATTTATTTATTCTTTAATATGTTTGTGTGATGTTTTGGAGCAAGGTTGATGTTGGTCATGTCTTCTAAATTGTGTTTTATAATAGTAGTTTGACTTGCTTTGACCCTATTTGACTTTGAATGTGATTTGTCTTGTTTTACTTAAAAGTCCTAGCTAGCACTACAAGAAATCTGACATTCTAAGACGGATGAATTTTTGTCATATATAGCCCAAAAACTGTCACAAAAAGTCTGGTTATGACGAATTTGTCTGGTCATGGCGTCAGATCATATAATGAGCGTCACAAAATGTCTCGCGTGGCCGGATTTTTTGGTTTCTCACAAAATCACAAGACATTATGTGACGGTTCCTCAACTTGTCGTTGTCATACAATACTACATTTTGTGACACTTGGTCAACGCGCCTTATAATACATTTTGTGTCATATATAGTGTGTTAACCATGGTTAAACCGCAGCTTTATCGTAGCTATTGTGACAGTAAGAAGTCATCATGTATAGGTAGTTAACCATGGTTACAAGGTGTCATATATTGTGAGGCCCAAAGATTTGGGGTCAGGCCCATATTACATGCCCAAACCAATTGAAACAATAATAATAGGGATAATAATAATAAACCCGAAAAATCAATTATAATATCATAATGAGTGTACAAAAGTGCATGTTCCGAACACATGTTTTCATACAAAAGTACAAGCAAAACATGAAAAGAAAATGATCTAGCCACCTAAACAAATTCTAGCATCTAGCACCAAGTTTTTGAGAATAGCCAGCACCAAGTTTTTGAGAACAGCCAGCACCAAGTTTTCGCACCAAACAAGTTCTAGCCCACCGACCACCATTGTCAAGTTCCCGCCAACAACCTAGCAAAAAAAAACAATAATGTCACTATACAAGGAAAAAAATATACTATGCAAATGTTAACTTAAAAAATCGTGACTTTTCATTTGCTAGGCTATCATCTAAAAACTTAGTAGCATATTTTAATCATATAAAAAATGTTGGATAAATCAAACGTAAGGTAGAACCAAATATATGTGACATAGCCTAAAAATTAAAATTACGGTCACTAGTTAATCAGCTAGTCATATAGTTGTTGATCTCCATTAAAGAAAACACAAGAGACTGCAAAGCTTCTGCTGTTGCACATATGCAGAATTGAAAACAGAGGTAGGGCTGCTACTGATATAGCGCTACTTACCAGCCAACATAAGCAAGGACCAGAGATCAAGCTACTACTGTTACATTATATTGTCCTTCACTAGCTTTCACATTTCAAACAAAATAAAAACGCTGAGTTCACAACAGGTTTCAATAAGAGAATCATCTCTGATTCATGTCGAAACAACAGTACATGAATTGTAAAACAAGAGCAGTTTCACTAGCAGTTTCATGTCAAAACATTTTTTTTACCACAACCGATGGCACATAGCAATAGCATAGGGTTATACTGAACATAGCCCACTCTATTGAATTCCACCGTTCAAGCTAGTCACTAAGAAAACTGGGCATGAATTTATGTTATATTATTAATAAAATGTCATGTAGTCAGCAGACAGACATGGTAGTTTTCAAATATATAAAATCATTTCTCACCTCCTCACTGATGTGTACTAGAACATCACCAGGTTCCAAATGTTTATGCGCAGTTCAGTTTCAGCAGTAGCAAGTTACAGAATAGTATAATACAAGTAGGCATGAAATAGAATAGTTTAAATAATAAGATCATTCCAGAATGTGTCCAGCAGATGCAGCATACTAGTGTACCTTTATTCAAGCTGGAGATTACTTGTGTGTAACCATTCTCTTGTCACTGCTGGCACATCTACACCTCGCTTTCTAGACAAGCTATACTGTCCTTGCCCCTTGGAACACCCAACTGTCTACAACCAGTCAGCAAGTAGTGATGAACAAGCTGAAGATAGAATAGCCATTTAGTTGGCAGATCAATTACTAGACCACCAAATGCAAGCTTAAAGAATCTGATAACTGCCACAGGTGTTTAAGGCAAGCAATACATTTTTTTGCTAAAGTATAATATCAAAGAACTATCATGAGCTGATGCCTAACTATTCAGGTTGGCAATCCATGTGAAAAACTAGACTCATATTTCTAGAATTCATATGTTGATAATACTTTCTCAAGAAAGAATGTTGAAGAAACAGATTGCCTATGTTAAATAATGAGATATGTAAAAAAAAGTGTCCAATCAGATTGTGAAAGCTAACTTCATTCACACTGAATTATACTTGACTGAATTTTATTGCAGACTCAGCAGATATCAGTTCAATTGAACATCAAAACCATGAGTTTGAAGAACCTTTACTAACCATTTTTAACTAGAAATAATTGAAGCAAAAGAATCATCAAACAACATTCAGATAACACGTGTAGTTTTTGTCAGAAATAAGTTAGACGCAATGATTTTACCATGCTTCTTGGGACCTGTGATGGACTGGCATGTCTTGACAGCAGGTGGTACCCCGACGCCGCCGCGGCCGCCATCCCCAGTACCCTGTACAACCAACCATCAGCTGGCGCCCGTACGTGGTTGCAACTCGCAGAGGCCATGAATGGAAATGGAATGGATGCTTGCTTAATTACCAGAGGGCTAGACGCCCTTGACGGTGGCGTTCTTGCGGACCAGCAGCACCGTCTCCGACTGCGTGCTGAGCCCCACCAGCAGCTCCGCCGCCGCCGCCGCCAGCGCCGTGCCCCGTAGCAGGCCCTCCGACACCCTCGCGGCGGCCACCATCGCTTGTAGTAGCTACGATCGATTGATTCCCCTGCAGGTTGCAGGTGGCAGGCAGGCGCAGGACGTGCAGAGCGAGAGCGAGCGCCTGGTGGTCGGCTTGTGCGGCCGCGTGCGACGGGAGATCTAGCGATGGCGGCGGGGCCAAGGGCCTCCGCACGCGCATTCGCGTGTCCCTGCGGCGACGGGACTGGGATGCGCGCCCGCGGGATCCACGCCGGTGAGCGAGGTGGCCGTAGGCGGGCGTGGTAGTGGCGGCCACGCTGCTAGGGAACCGCTTTGGGCCCCAGCCCGCGGCGCGAAGACGATGAGGAGGCGGCGGCGCGGAAGCCGGCGAGGAGATGATGGTGTCGGGCGGTGGGGAGGGCGCCGGCGAGATGGTGCAGGGGCGGGTGGGTTGGTGGCGGCTGGCGGTGCGCGGATGTGTTGAGGGGAGATTGGGGATTTTTGGCCCTTTTGCCGACCGGTCAAGAGGATAAGGTCAGGGGATGCTTTTGGATCGCTTGAGCGGGAGGCGGCATTGGAGCGCGGACGCCGGCAGCGAAATTTTTTTTTTTCAGTTTTAGGCTCCCGCCCGTGCACTCGCTAGGGTTTGAGAAATGAAACATTCATGGTAACCGTCGGATTGAGAGATGGACGGCTAATAGCAATTGAGGCCGTGAACTGGGCCAATGGGAGGGGCTTGGCCCAAGTTGTTTTTTTTTTTTTTTTTTAAATAGCTAAGATAATAAATAAATTCAAAACAAAAATGAGTTATACAAACATTGTAGATCTTGATGAGTTCTAACATCTTTTAGAGATGCGATTTTAGAAAATTTTAGGGAAAAAAATCATCAAATTCGGAGTTCGGTATGAGGGAGAAAGACTAGTTACAAGTTTTGACTACAGATTAAAAAGAAAAATCGTTCTTGTTCGTCACATGTTCATGATGAACAAGCGATTTCTCCTTTTTTCGGGTTAAAACTTATAACTAGTCGTTTCTCTCATCATACTAACTTCAAAATGAGGTGATTTTTTTCCTAAAATTTTCTAAAATCATTCTACATCACGTTATGGTGTTGGATTTAGTCACCTCTTCATGTGCCAAAATTTGAGCAATTCAAGTTTTGAATTTAATTTTGACTCTCGGTCAAAAACTTCGGTCCAAACGGAACACCTAAATGAACTCGGTTTAAAATCTTTTTGAACATTTAAAAGTTTCATAACTCATCGAGACCAACAAAGTTTATGTAGGTCTAATTTCCATTTGAGAAAGTGGTAATAACATGTAGTTCAAAATATCAAGTCTCTCACATAGTTCTAAACTATGTGAGTGACTTATTATGTTTGAACTACATAGCACTCCAACTTTGCGAGGAAATGGCTTTGAAATTTTTCGGCGCAGTCATTTATAGCCAAAATATGGTCCCACACAAGAACTTACATTTTTTAGGACAATTATTTTTATTACTATAATTTTTTCCGTCTTTGGGTGAGACAAAATTTGGTGAATTATACATTGAAAACACTAGAACTATGCAAATGGCGTCCACATGTATTTGTTTCCTAGGGCATAAGAGACCTTGTGAAAAGTTTGGCGCCATTAGGATCTTTTTCTGGGCGGACCTAGTTCAACGCATAATTACCCTGGAAGTCATAAATTCAATTAAAGCGAAAAAAGTATCAAACGATTTATGAGAAAAATCTCAAACTTGGTGGTTGCTTCACAAAAGGTATTTGGAAGCACGAGAAAAAGTTTGAGACCAATACCATACTTGGACCGCATAATCCTTAAGAACCCTAGTGCATAGACATGGTTCGATGAAGGGCTCCAAGTATGGTATTGGTCTCAAACTTTTTTCTCGTGCCTCCAAATGCCTTTTGGCTGCATCGTTGCATTTAAGCGCAATCACTAGAAAGCGAGGTTTTAGAACCCATGTCTAA
>JADLZK010007456.1:0-25743 GCA_015847255.1 Hyparrhenia diplandra
CTATGTACCTTTGGTGTCGTTCCCCTTCTTGTTTTGGCACGTAGGTGGACACAGAGATTTTCGATGGAATTCCAAGATTTTCGCTCTAAACAAGTGCTACTTTGAGGCCTATGACAAGTGATTCTTAGAAAAACTCTCTAATGGTCCACTAATTCAAATTTAGGTTATCTAGGGTGAGGCATTTGATTCCACAACCACGAAAAAGTGTAGGTCGTTTCTATAGGCGGATTGGAAACTTCTCTTTATTTTGAGTTCGCTGAAATTAGCGCCGGCAGAGAGCCCCAATGTCACATCTAGAAACATATATTTACGGTTGGGGAGCGCAATGTAATTGATCCTACCATCATCTAACCTATCCACCTAACTTCCTATGTACCTTTCGTGTCGTTCCCCTTCTTGTTTTGATGCGTAGGTGGACACGAGAGATTTTCGATGGAATTCCAAGATTTCGCTCTAAACAAGTGCTATTTTGAGGCCTATGACAAGTGATTCTTAGAAAAACTCTCTAATGGTCCACTTCTTCAAATTTAGGTTATCTAGGGTGAGGCATTTGATTCCACAACCCGTGAAAAAGTCTAGGTCGATTCTATGGCGGATTGGAAACTTCTCTTTATTTTGAGTTCGCTGAAATTAGCGCCGCCGATCCCCAATGTCACATCTAGAAACATATATTTACGGTTGGGGGAACGCAATGTAATTGATCCTACCATCATCTAACCTATCCACCCTAACTTCCTATGTACCTTTGGTGTCGTTCCCCTTCTTGTTTTGGCACGGCAGGGGTTTCACCGAGAGATTTTCGATGGAATTCCAAGATTTCGCTCTAAACAAGTGCTACTTTGAGGCCTATGACAAGTGATTCTTAGAAAAACTCTCTAATGGTCCACTAATTCAAATTTAGGTTATCTAGGGTGAGGCATTTGATTCCACAACCACGAAAAAAGTCTAGGTCGTTTCTATGGCGGATTGGAAACTTCTCTTTATTTTGAGTTCGCTGAAATTAGCGCCGGCCGATCCCCAATGTCACATCTAGAAACATATATTTCGGTTGGGGGCGCAATGTAATTGATCCTACCATCATCTAACCTATCCACCTAACTTCCTATGTACCTTTGGTGTCGTTCCCCTTCTTGTTTTGATGCGTAGGTGGGACCGAGAGAGATTTTCGATGGAATTCAAGATTTCGCTCTAAACAAGTGCTACTTTGAGGCCTATGACAAGTGATTCTTAGAAAAACTCTCTAATGGTCCACTTCTTCAAATTTAGGTTATCTAGGGTGAGGCATTTGATTCCACAACCACGAAAAAGTCTAGGTCGTTTCTATAGCCGGATTGGAAACTTCTCTTTATTTTGAGTTCGCTGAAATTAGCGCCGCCGCAGATCCCCAATGTCACATCTAGAAACATATATTTACGGTTGGGGAGCGCAATGTAATTGATCCTACCATCATCTAACCTATCCACCCTAACTTCCTATGTACCTTTAGGTGTCGTTCCCCTTCTTGTTTTGATGCGTAGGTGGACCACGAAGATTTTCGATGGAATTCCAAGATTTCGCTCTAAACAAGTGCTACTTTGAGGCCTATGACAAGTGATTCTTAGAAAAACTCTCTAATGGTCCACTTCTTCAAATTTAGGTTATCTAGGGTGAGGCATTTGATTCCACAACCGTGAAAAAGTCTAGGTCGATTCTATGGCCGGATTGGAAACTTCTCTTTATTTTTGAGTTCACGCTGAAATTAGCGCCAGCGATCCCCAATGTCACATCTAGAAACATATATTTACGGTTGGGGAACGCAATGTAATTGATCCTACCATCATCTAACCTATCCACCCTAACTTCCTATGTACCTTTGGTGTCGTTCCCCTTCTTGTTTCGATACGTAGGTGGACCTGAGAGATTTTCGATGGAATTCCAAGATTTCGCTCTAAACAAGTGCTACTTTGAGGCCTATGACAAGTGATTCTTAGAAAAACTCTCTAATGGTCCACTAATTCAAATTTAGGTTATCTAGGGTGAGGCATTTGATTCCACAACCACGAAAAAAAGTGTAGGTCGTTTCTATAGCCGGATTGGAAACTTCTCTTTATTTTGAGTTCGCTGAAATTAGCGCCCGGCGATCCCCAATGTCACATCTAGAAACATATATTTTACGGTTGGGGAGCGCAATGTAATTGATCCTACCATCATCTAACCTATCCACCCTAACTTCCTATGTACCTTTGGTGTCGTTCCCCTTCTTGTTTCGATGCGTAGGTGGACACAGAGATTTTCGATGGAATTCCAAGATTTTCGCTCTAAACAAGTGCTACTTTGAGGCCTATGACAAGTGATTCTTAGAAAAACTCTCTAATGGTCCACTTCTTCAAATTTAGGTTATCTAGGGTGAGGCATTTGATTCCACAACCGTGAAAAAGTCTAGGTCGTTTCTATGGCCGGATTGGAAACTTCTCTTTTATTTTTGAGTTCGCTGAAATTAGCGCCCGGCCGATCCCCAATGTCACATCTAGAAACATATATTTACGGTTGGGGAACGCAATGTAATTGATCCTACCATCATCTAACCTATCCACCCTAACTTCCTATGTACCTTTGGTGTCGTTCCCCTTCTTGTTTTGGATGCGTGGGTCGACACGAGAGATTTTCGATGGAATTCCAAGATTTTGCTCTAAACAAGTGCTACTTTGAGGCCTATGACAAGTGATTCTTAGAAAAACTCTCTAATGGTCCACTTCTTCAAATTTAGGTTATCTAGGGTGAGGCATTTGATTCGACAACCACGAAAAAGTCTAGGTCGTTTCTATGGCGGATTGGAAACTTCTCTTTGTTTTGAGTTCGCTGAAATTAGCGCCGGCGAGTCCCCAATGTCACATCTAGAAACATATATTTACGGTTGGGGAACGCAATGTAATTGATCCTACCATCATCTAACCTATCCACCCTAACTTCCTATGTACCTTTGGTGTCGTTCCCCTTCTTGTTTTGGTACGTAGGTCGACACAGAGATTTTCGATGGAATTCTAAGATTTCGCTCTAAACAAGTGCTACTTTGAGGCCTATGACAAGTGATTCTTAGAAAAACTCTCTAATGGTCCACTAATTCAAATTTAGGTTATCTAGGGTGAGGCATTTGATTCCACAACCACGAAAAAGTGTAGGTCGTTTCTATGGCGGATTGGAAACTTCTCTTTATTTTGAGTTCACGCTGAAATTAAGCGCCCGGTGATCCCCAATGTCACATCTAGAAACATATATTTTACGGTTGGGAGCGCAATGTAATTGATCCTACCATCATCTAACCTATCCACCCTAACTTTCCTATGTACCTTTGGTGTCGTTCCCCTTCTTGTTTTGATGCGTAGGTCGACCACAGAGAGATTTTCGATGGAATTCAAGATTTCGCTCTAAACAAGTGCTACTTTGAGGCCTATGACAAGTGATTCTTAGAAAAACTCTCTAATGGTCCACTTCTTCAAATTTAGGTTATCTAGGGTGAGGCATTTGATTCCACAACCACGAAAAAGTCTAGGTCGATTCTATGGCGGATTGGAAACTTCTCTTTATTTTGAGTTCGCGCTGAAATTAGCGCCGCCAGATCCCCAATGTCACATCTAGAAAACATATATTTACGGTTGGGGAACGCAATGTAATTGATCCTACCATCATCTAACCTATCCACCCTAACTTCCTATGTACCTTTGGTGTCGTTCCCCTTCTTGTTTCGGCGCGTAGGTCGACACGAGAGATTTTCGATGGAATTCAAGATTTTCGCTCTAAACAAGTGCTACTTTGAGGCCTATGACAAGTGATTCTTAGAAAAACTCTCTAATGGTCCACTTCTTCAAATTTAGGTTATCTAGGGTGAGGCATTTGATTCCACAACCACGAAAAAGTCTAGGTCGTTTCTATGGCGGATTGGAAACTTCTTCTCTTTTTTTTGAGTTCAGCGCTGAAATTAGCGCCCGGCCGATCCCCAATGTCACATCTAGAAACATATATTTACGGTTGGGGAACGCAATGTAATTGATCCTACCATCATCTAACCTATCCACCCTAACTTCCTATGTACCTTTGGTGTCGTTCCCCTTCTTGTTTTTGGCGCGTAGGTCGACCACGAGAGATTTTCGATGGAATTCCAAGATTTCGCTCTAAACAAGTGCTACTTTGAGGCCTATGACAAGTGATTCTTAGAAAAACTCTCTAATGGTCCACTTCTTCAAATTTAGGTTATCTAGGGTGAGGCATTTGATTCCACAACCACGAAAAAAAGTCTAGGTCGTTTCTATGGCGGATTGGAAACTTCTCTTTATTTTGAGTTCGCTGAAATTAGCGCCCGGCGATCCCCAATGTCACATCTAGAAACATATATTTACGGTTGGGGAGCGCAATGTAATTGATCCTACCATCATCTAACCTATCCACCCTAACTTCCTATGTACCTTTGGTGTCGTTCCCCTTCTTGTTTTGATGCGTAGGTGGACCGCAGAAGATTTTCGATGGAATTCCAAGATTTCGCTCTAAACAAGTGCTACTTTGAGGCCTATGACAAGTGATTCTTAGAAAAACTCTCTAATGGTCCACTTCTTCAAATTTAGGTTATCTAGGGTGAGGCATTTGATTCCACAACCACGAAAAAGTCTAGGTCGTTTCTATGGCGGATTGGAAACTTCTCTTTATTTTTGAGTTCGCTGAAATTAGCGCCCGGCCGATCCCCAATGTCACATCTAGAAACATATATTTACGGTTGGGGAGCGCAATGTAATTGATCCTACCATCATCTAACCTATCCACCCTAACTTCCTATGTACCTTTTGGTGTCGTTCCCTTCTTGTTTTGGTGCGTAGGTGGACCACGAGAGATTTTCGATGGAATTCCAAGATTTCGCTCTAAACAAGTGCTACTTTGAGGCCTATGACAAGTGATTCTTAGAAAAACTCTCTAATGGTCCACTTCTTCAAATTTAGGTTATCTAGGGTGAGGCATTTGATTCCACAACCACGAAAAAGTCTAGGTCGTTTCTATGGCGGATTGGAAACTTCTCTTTATTTTGAGTTCGCTGAAATTAGCGCCCGGTGAGTCCCCAATGTCACATCTAGAAACATATATTTACGGTTGGGGAGCGCAATGTAATTGATCCTACCATCATCTAACCTATCCACCTAACTTCCTATGTACCTTTTGGTGTCGTTCCCCTTCTTGTTTCGATGCGTAGGTGGACCTGAGAGATTTTCGATGGAATTCCAAGATTTCGCTCTAAACAAGTGCTACTTTGAGGCCTATGACAAGTGATTCTTAGAAAAACTCTCTAATGGTCCACTTCTTCAAATTTAGGTTATCTAGGGTGAGGCATTTGATTCCACAACCACGAAAAAGTCTAGGTCGTTTCTATGGCGGATTGGAAACTTCTCTTTATTTTGAGTTCGCGCTGAAATTAGCGCCAGTGAGTCCCCAATGTCACATCTAGAAACATATATTTTACGGTTGGGGAACGCAATGTAATTGATCCTACCATCATCTAACCTATCCACCCTAACTTCCTATGTACCTTTGGTGTCGTTCCCCTTCTTGTTTTGATGCGTAGGTGGACCTGAGAGATTTTCGATGGAATTCCAAGATTTCGCTCTAAACAAGTGCTACTTTGAGGCCTATGACAAGTGATTCTTAGAAAAACTCTCTAATGGTCCACTTCTTCAAATTTAGGTTATCTAGGGTGAGGCATTTGATTCCACAACCACGAAAAAGTCTAGGTCGTTTCTATGGCGGATTGGAAACTTCTCTTTATTTTGAGTTCGCGCTGAAATTAGCGCCGGCGAGTCCCCAATGTCACATCTAGAAACATATATTTTACGGTTGGGGAGCGCAATGTAATTGATCCTACCATCATCTAACCTATCCACCCTAACTTCCTATGTACCTTTGGTGTCGTTCCCCTTCTTGTTTTGATGCGTAGGTGGACCGAGAGATTTTCGATGGAATTCCAAGATTTTCGCTCTAAACAAGTGCTACTTTGAGGCCTATGACAAGTGATTCTTAGAAAAACTCTCTAATGGTCCACTTCTTCAAATTTAGGTTATCTAGGGTGAGGCATTTGATTCCACAACCACGAAAAAGTCTAGGTCGTTTCTATGGCGGATTGGAAACTTCTCTTTATTTTGAGTTCGCTGAAATTAGCGCCCGGCAGTCCCCAATGTCACATCTAGAAACATATATTTACGGTTGGGGAGCACAATGTAATTGATCCTACCATCATCTAACCTATCCACCTAACTTCCTATGTACCTTTGGTGTCGTTCCCCTTCTTGTTTTTGATGCGTAGGTGGACACGAGAGATTTTCGATGGAATTCCAAGATTTCGCTCTAAACAAGTGCTACTTTGAGGCCTATGACAAGTGATTCTTAGAAAAACTCTCTAATGGTCCACTTCTTCAAATTTAGGTTATCTAGGGTGAGGCATTTGATTCCACAACCACGAAAAAAGTCTAGGTCGTTTCTATGGCGGATTGGAAACTTCTCTTTATTTTGAGTTCGCTGAAATTAGCGCCGGCGATCCCCAATGTCACATCTAGAAACATATATTTACGGTTGGGGAACGCAATGTAATTGATCCTACCATCATCTAACCTATCCACCTAACTTCCTATGTACCTTTGGTGTCGTTCCCCTTCTTGTTTTGATGCGTAGGTGGACCTGAGAGATTTTCGATGGAATTCCAAGATTTTCGCTCTAAACAAGTGCTACTTTGAGGCCTATGACAAGTGATTCTTAGAAAAACTCTCTAATGGTCCACTTCTTCAAATTTAGGTTATCTAGGGTGAGGCATTTGATTCCACAACCACTTGAAAAAGTCTAGGTCGTTTCTATGGCGGATTGGAAACTTCTCTTTATTTTTGAGTTCGCTGAAATTAGCGCCAGCGATCCCCAATGTCACATCTAGAAACATATATTTACGGTTGGGGAGCACAATGTAATTGATCCTACCATCATCTAACCTATCCACCCTAACTTCCTATGTACCTTTGGTGTCGTTCCCCTTCTTGTTTTGATGCGTAGGTCGACCACGAGAGATTTTCGATGGAATTCCAAGATTTCGCTCTAAACAAGTGCTACTTTGAGGCCTATGACAAGTGATTCTTAGAAAAACTCTCTAATGGTCCACTAATTCAAATTTAGGTTATCTAGGGTGAGGCATTTGATTCCACAACAACCACGAAAAAGTGTAGGTCGTTTCTATAGCGGATTGGAAACTTCTCTTTATTTTGAGTTCGCGCTGAAATTAGCGCCCAGCGATCCCCAATGTCACATCTAGAAACATATATTTACGGTTGGGGAGCGCAATGTAATTGATCCTACCATCATCTAACCTATCCACCCTAACTTCCTATGTACCTTTTGGTGTCGTTCCCCTTCTTGTTTTGATGCGTAGGTGGACCTGAGAGATTTTCGATGGAATTCCAAGATTTTCGCTCTAAACAAGTGCTACTTTGAGGCCTATGACAAGTGATTCTTAGAAAAACTCTCTAATGGTCCACTTCTTCAAATTTAGGTTATCTAGGGTGAGGCATTTGATTCGACAACCGTGAAAAAGTCTAGGTCGATTCTATGGCGGATTGGAAACTTCTCTTTGTTTTGAGTTCGCTGAAATTAGGCGCCCGTGATCCCCAATGTCACATCTAGAAACATATATTTACGGTTGGGGAACGCAATGTAATTGATCCTACCATCATCTAACCTATCCACCCTAACTTCCTATGTACCTTTGGTGTCGTTCCCCTTCTTGTTTGATGCGTAGGTGGACCCTGAGAGATTTTCGATGGAATTCAAGATTTTCGCTCTAAACAAGTGCTACTTTGAGGCCTATGACAAGTGATTCTTAGAAAAACTCTCTAATGGTCCACTTCTTCAAATTTAGGTTATCTAGGGTGAGGCATTTGATTCCACAACCACGAAAAAGTCTAGGTCGTTTCTATGGCGGATTGGAAACTTCTCTTTATTTTGAGTTCGCTGAAATTAGCGCCGGCCGGTCCCCAATGTCACATCTAGAAACATATATTTTACGGTTGGGGAGCGCAATGTAATTGATCCTACCATCATCTAACCTATCCACCCTAACTTCCTATGTACCTTTTGGTGTCGTTCCCCTTCTTGTTTTTGCGTAGGTCGACCACGAGAGATTTTCGATGGAATTCCAAGATTTCGCTCTAAACAAGTGCTACTTTGAGGCCTATGACAAGTGATTCTTAGAAAAACTCTCTAATGGTCCACTTCTTCAAATTTAGGTTATCTAGGGTGAGGCATTTGATTCCACAACCACGAAAAAGTCTAGGTCGTTTCTATGGCGGATTGGAAACTTTCTCTTTATTTTGAGTTCGCTGAAATTAGCGCCTAATGATCCCCAATGTCACATCTAGAAACATATATTTTACGGTTGGGGAGCGCAATGTAATTGATCCTACCATCATCTAACCTATCCACCCTAACTTCCTATGTACCTTTGGTGTCGTTCCCCTTCTTGTTTCGATGCGTAGGTCGACCGAGAGATTTTCGATGGAATTCCAAGATTTTCGCTCTAAACAAGTGCTACTTTGAGGCCTATGACAAGTGATTCTTAGAAAAACTCTCTAATGGTCCACTTCTTCAAATTTAGGTTATCTAGGGTGAGGCATTTGATTCCACAACCCGAAAAAAAGTCTAGGTCGTTTCTATGGCGGATTGGAAACTTCTCTTTATTTTGAGTTCGCGCTGAAATTAAGCGCCGGCCGATCCCCAATGTCACATCTAGAAAAATATATATTTACGGGTTGGGGGCGCAATGTAATTGATCCTACCATCATCTAACCTATCCACCCTAACTTCCTATGTACCTTTGGTGTCGTTCCCCTTCTTGTTTTGATGCGTAGTGGACCACGAGAGATTTTCGATGGAATTCCAAGATTTCGCTCTAAACAAGTGCTACTTTGAGGCCTATGACAAGTGATTCTTAGAAAAACTCTCTAATGGTCCACTTCTTCAAATTTAGGTTATCTAGGGTGAGGCATTTGATTCCAACAACCGTGAAAAAGTCTAGGTCGTTTCTATGGCGGATTGGAAACTTCTCTTTATTTTGAGTTCGCGCTGAAATTAGCGCCCGGCCGATCCCCAATGTCACATCTAGAAACATATATTTTACGGTTGGGGAACGCAATGTAATTGATCCTACCATCATCTAACCTATCCACCTAACTTCCTATGTACCTTTTGGTGTCGTTCCCCTTCTTGTTTTGATGCGTAGGTCGACCGCGAGAGATTTTTCGATGGAATTCTAAGATTTCGCTCTAAACAAGTGCTACTTTGAGGCCTATGACAAGTGATTCTTAGAAAAACTCTCTAATGGTCCACTAATTCAAATTTAGGTTATCTAGGGTGAGGCATTTGATTCCACAACCACGAAAAAGTCTAGGTCGTTTCTATGGCCGGATTGGAAACTTCTCTTTATTTTGAGTTCGCGCTGAAATTAGCGCCCGGTGATCCCCAATGTCACATCTAGAAACATATATTTACGGTTGGGGAAGCGCAATGTAATTGATCCTACCATCATCTAACCTATCCACCCTAACTTCCTATGTACCTTTGGTGTCGTTCCCCTTCTTGTTTTGATGCGTAGGTGGACCAGAGAGAGATTTTCGATGGAATTCCAAGATTTTCGCTCTAAACAAGTGCTACTTTGAGGCCTATGACAAGTGATTCTTAGAAAAACTCTCTAATGGTCCACTTCTTCAAATTTAGGTTATCTAGGGTGAGGCATTTGATTCCACAACCACGAAAAAGTCTAGGTCGATTCTATGGCGGATTGGAAACTTCTCTTTATTTTGAGTTCGCTGAAATTAGCGCCGGCGATCCCCAATGTCACATCTAGAAACATATATTTACGGTTGGGGAACGCAATGTAATTGATCCTACCATCATCTAACCTATCCACCCTAACTTCCTATGTACCTTTGGTGTCGTTCCCCTTCTTGTTTTGATGCGTAGGTCGACCTGAGAGATTTTCGATGGAATTCCAAGATTTTTCGCTCTAAACAAGTGCTACTTTGAGGCCTATGACAAGTGATTCTTAGAAAAACTCTCTAATGGTCCACTAATTCAAATTTAGGTTATCTAGGGTGAGGCATTTGATTCCACAACCACGAAAAAGTGTAGGTCGTTTCTATGGCGGATTGGAAACTTCTCTTTATTTTGAGTTTCGCTGAAATTAGCGCCCGGCGATCCCCAATGTCACATCTAGAAACATATATTTTACGGTTGGGGAGCATAATGTAATTGATCCTACCATCATCTAACCTATCCACCTAACTTCCTATGTACCTTTGGTGTCGTTCCCCTTCTTGTTTTGGACACGTAGGTCGACCGAGAGATTTTCGATGGAATTCCAAGATTTCGCTCTAAACAAGTGCTACTTTGAGGCCTATGACAAGTGATTCTTAGAAAAACTCTCTAATGGTCCACTTCTTCAAATTTAGGTTATCTAGGGTGAGGCATTTGATTCCACAACCACGAAAAAGTCTAGGTCGTTTCTATGGCGGATTGGAAACTTCTCTTTATTTTGAGTTCGCTGAAATTAGCGCCGGCCGATCCCCAATGTCACATCTAGAAACATATATTTACGGTTGGGGAACGCAATGTAATTGATCCTACCATCATCTAACCTATCCACCTAACTTCCTATGTACCTTTGGTGTCGTTCCCCTTCTTGTTTTGATGCGTAGGTGGACCACGAGAGATTTTCGATGGAATTCCAAGATTTTCGCTCTAAACAAGTGCTACTTTGAGGCCTATGACAAGTGATTCTTAGAAAAACTCTCTAATGGTCCACTTCTTCAAATTTAGGTTATCTAGGGTGAGGCATTTGATTCCACAACCACGAAAAAGTCTAGGTCGTTTCTATGGCGGATTGGAAACTTCTCTTTATTTTGAGTTCGCTGAAATTAGCGCCAATGATCCCCAATGTCACATCTAGAAACATATATTTACGGTTGGGGAACGCAATGTAATTGATCCTACCATCATCTAACCTATCCACCCTAACTTCCTATGTACCTTTTGGTGTCGTTCCCCTTCTTGTTTGATGCGTAGGTGGACCTGAGAGATTTTCGATGGAATTCCAAGATTTTCGCTCTAAACAAGTGCTACTTTGAGGCCTATGACAAGTGATTCTTAGAAAAACTCTCTAATGGTCCACTTCTTCAAATTTAGGTTATCTAGGGTGAGGCATTTGATTCCACAACCACGAAAAAGTCTAGGTCGATTCTATGGCGGATTGGAAACTTCTCTTTATTTTGAGTTCGCTGAAATTAGCGCCCGGCGATCCCCAATGTCACATCTAGAAACATATATTTACGGTTGGGGAACGCAATGTAATTGATCCTACCATCATCTAACCTATCCACCCTAACTTCCTATGTACCTTTGGTGTCGTTCCCCTTCTTGTTTTGACACGTAGGTGGACCACCGAGAGATTTTCGATGGAATTCCAAGATTTTCGCTCTAAACAAGTGCTACTTTGAGGCCTATGACAAGTGATTCTTAGAAAAACTCTCTAATGGTCCACTTCTTCAAATTTAGGTTATCTAGGGTGAGGCATTTGATTCCACAACCACGAAAAAGTGTAGGTCGTTTCTATGGCGGATTGGAAACTTCTCTTTATTTTGAGTTTCGCTGAAATTAGCGCCGGTGATCCCCAATGTCACATCTAGAAACATATATTTACGGTTGGGGAGCGCAATGTAATTGATCCTACCATCATCTAACCTATCCACCCTAACTTCCTATGTACCTTTGGTGTCGTTCCCCTTCTTGTTTCGATGCGTAGGTGGACACCGAGAGATTTTCGATGGAATTCCAAGATTTCGCTCTAAACAAGTGCTACTTTGAGGCCTATGACAAGTGATTCTTAGAAAAACTCTCTAATGGTCCACTTCTTCAAATTTAGGTTATCTAGGGTGAGGCATTTGATTCCACAACCGCGAAAAAGTCTAGGTCGTTTCTATGGCGGATTGGAAACTTCTCTTTATTTTGAGTTCGCTGAAATTAGCGCCCGGTAGATCCCCAATGTCACATCTAGAAACATATATATTTACGGTTGGGGAACGCAATGTAATTGATCCTACCATCATCTAACCTATCCACCCTAACTTCCTATGTACCTTTGGTGTCGTTCCCCTTCTTGTTTCGATGCGTAGGTGGACACCACGAGATTTTCGATGGAATTCCAAGATTTCGCTCTAAACAAGTGCTACTTTGAGGCCTATGACAAGTGATTCTTAGAAAAACTCTCTAATGGTCCACTTCTTCAAATTTAGGTTATCTAGGGTGAGGCATTTGATTCCACAACCACGAAAAAGTCTAGGTCGTTTCTATGGCGGATTGGAAACTTCTCTTTATTTTGAGTTCGCTGAAATTAGCGCCGGCCGATCCCCAATGTCACATCTAGAAACATATATTTTACGGTTGGGGAGCGCAATGTAATTGATCCTACCATCATCTAACCTATCCACCCTAACTTCCTATGTACCTTTTGGTGTCGTTCCCCTTCTTGTTTTGTACGTGCGTAGGTCGACCGAGAGATTTTCGATGGAATTCCAAGATTTTCGCTCTAAACAAGTGCTACTTTGAGGCCTATGACAAGTGATTCTTAGAAAAACTCTCTAATGGTCCACTTCTTCAAATTTAGGTTATCTAGGGTGAGGCATTTGATTCCACAACCACGAAAAAGTCTAGGTCGATTCTATGGCGGATTGGAAACTTCTCTTTATTTTGAGTTTCGCTGAAATTAGCGCCGGCGATCCCCAATGTCACATCTAGAAACATATATTTACGGTTGGGGAGCGCAATGTAATTGATCCTACCATCATCTAACCTATCCACCCTAACTTTCCTATGTACCTTTGGTGTCGTTCCCCTTCTTGTTTGATGCGTAGGTGGACCACGAGAGATTTTCGATGGAATTCCAAGATTTTCGCTCTAAACAAGTGCTACTTTGAGGCCTATGACAAGTGATTCTTAGAAAAACTCTCTAATGGTCCACTTCTTCAAATTTAGGTTATCTAGGGTGAGGCATTTGATTCCACAACCACGAAAAAGTCTAGGTCGTTTCTATGGCGGATTGGAAACTTCTCTTTATTTTGAGTTTCGCTGAAATTAGCGCCGGCCGATCCCCAATGTCACATCTAGAAACATATATTTACGGTTGGGGAGCGCAATGTAATTGATCCTACCATCATCTAACCTATCCACCCTAACTTCCTATGTACCTTTGGTGTCGTTCCCCTTCTTGTTTCGATGCGTAGGTCGACACGAGAGATTTTTCGATGGAATTCCAAGATTTCGCTCTAAACAAGTGCTACTTTGAGGCCTATGACAAGTGATTCTTAGAAAAACTCTCTAATGGTCCAATTCTTCAAATTTAGGTTATCTAGGGTGAGGCATTTGATTTCACAACCGCGAAAAAGTCTAGGTCGTTTCTATGGCGGATTGGAAACTTCTCTTTGTTTTGAGTTTCGCTGAAATTAGCGCCCGGTGAGTCCCCAATGTCACATCTAGAAACATATATTTACGGTTGGGGAGCGCAATGTAATTGATCCTACCATCATCTAACCTATCCACCCTAACTTCCTATGTACCTTTGGTGTCGTTCCCCTTCTTGTTTCGATGCGTAGGTCGACCACGAGAGATTTTCGATGGAATTCCAAGATTTCGCTCTAAACAAGTGCTACTTTGAGGCCTATGACAAGTGATTCTTAGAAAAACTCTCTAATGGTCCACTTCTTCAAATTTAGGTTATCTAGGGTGAGGCATTTGATTCCACAACCACGAAAAAGTCTAGGTCGTTTCTATGGGCGGATTGGAAACTTCTCTTTGTTTTGAGTTCGCGCTGAAATTAGCGCCGGCGAGTCCCCAATGTCACATCTAGAAACATATATTTACGGTTGGGGAACGCAATGTAATTGATCCTACCATCATCTAACCTATCCACCCTAACTTCCTATGTACCTTTGGTGTCGTTCCCCTTCTTGTTTGATGCGTAGGTGGACCACGAGAGATTTTCGATGGAATTCCAAGATTTCGCTCTAAACAAGTGCTACTTTGAGGCCTATGACAAGTGATTCTTAGAAAAACTCTCTAATGGTCCACTTCTTCAAATTTAGGTTATCTAGGGTGAGGCATTTGATTCCACAACCACGAAAAAGTCTAGGTCGTTTCTATGGCGGATTGGAAACTTCTCTTTGTTTTTTGAGTTCGCTGAAATTAGCGCCCCGGCGATCCCCAATGTCACATCTAGAAACATATATTTTACGGTTGGGGAGCGCAATGTAATTGATCCTACCATCATCTAACCTATCCACCCTAACTTCCTATGTACCTTTGGTGTCGTTCCCCTTCTTGTTTTCGATGCGTAGGTCGACCACGAGAGATTTTCGATGGAATTCCAAGATTTCGCTCTAAACAAGTGCTACTTTGAGGCCTATGACAAGTGATTCTTAGAAAAACTCTCTAATGGTCCACTTCTTCAAATTTAGGTTATCTAGGGTGAGGCATTTGATTCCACAACCACAAAAAAGTCTAGGTCGTTTCTATGGCGGATTGGAAACTTCTCTTTATTTTGAGTTCACGCTGAAATTAGCGCCGGCGATCCCCAATGTCACATCTAGAAACATATATTTACGGTTGGGGAACGCAATGTAATTGATCCTACCATCATCTAACCTATCCACCTAACTTCCTATGTACCTTTGGTGTCGTTCCCCTTCTTGTTTTGATGCACGTAGGTGGACCACGAGAGATTTTCGATGGAATTCCAAGATTTTGCTCTAAACAAGTGCTACTTTGAGGCCTATGACAAGTGATTCTTAGAAAAACTCTCTAATGGTCCACTTCTTCAAATTTAGGTTATCTAGGGTGAGGCATTTGATTCCACAACCACGAAAAAGTGTAGGTCGTTTCTATGGCGGATTGGAAACTTCTCTTTCTTTTTTTTGAGTTCGCTGAAATTAGCGCCCGGCCGATCCCCAATGTCACATCTAGAAACATATATTTACGGTTGGGGAACGCAATGTAATTGATCCTACCATCATCTAACCTATCCACCCCTAACTTCCTATGTACCTTTGGTGTCGTTCCCCTTCTTGTTTTGATGCACGTAGGTCGACCACGAGAGATTTTCGATGGAATTCAAGATTTCGCTCTAAACAAGTGCTACTTTGAGGCCTATGACAAGTGATTCTTAGAAAAACTCTCTAATGGTCCACTTCTTCAAATTTAGGTTATCTAGGGTGAGGCATTTGATTCCACAACCACGAAAAAAGTCTAGGTCGTTTCTATGGCGGATTGGAAACTTCTCTTTATTTTGAGTTTCGCTGAAATTAGCGCCGGCGGTCCCCAATGTCACATCTAGAAACATATATTTACGGTTGGGGAGCGCAATGTAATTGATCCTACCATCATCTAACCTATCCACCCTAACTTCCTATGTACCTTTGGTGTCGTTCCCCTTCTTGTTTTGATGCGTAGGTCGACCAGAGAGATTTTCGATGGAATTCCAAGATTTCGCTCTAAACAAGTGCTACTTTGAGGCCTATGACAAGTGATTCTTAGAAAAACTCTCTAATGGTCCACTTCTTCAAATTTAGGTTATCTAGGGTGAGGCATTTGATTCGACAACCGCGAAAAAGTCTAGGTCGATTCTATGGCGGATTGGAAACTTCTCTTTATTTTTGAGTTCGCTGAAATTAGCGCCCGGATGGTCCCCAATGTCACACATCTAGAAACATATATTTACGGTTGGGGAGCGCAATGTAATTGATCCTACCATCATCTAACCTATCCACCTAACTTCCTATGTACCTTTGGTGTCGTTCCCCTTCTTGTTTCGACACGTAGGTGGACACGAGAGATTTTCGATGGAATTCCAAGATTTCGCTCTAAACAAGTGCTACTTTGAGGCCTATGACAAGTGATTCTTAGAAAAACTCTCTAATGGTCCACTAATTCAAATTTAGGTTATCTAGGGTGAGGCATTTGATTCCACAACCACGAAAAAGTGTAGGTCGTTTCTATGGCGGATTGGAAACTTCTCTTTATTTTGAGTTCACGCTGAAATTAGCGCAAGTAGATCCCCAATGTCACATCTAGAAACATATATTTACGGTTGGGGAACGCAATGTAATTGATCCTACCATCATCTAACCTATCCACCCTAACTTCCTATGTACCTTTGGTGTCGTTCCCCTTCTTGTTTCGGATGCGTAGGTGGACCACGAGAGATTTTCGATGGAATTCAAGATTTTGCTCTAAACAAGTGCTACTTTGAGGCCTATGACAAGTGATTCTTAGAAAAACTCTCTAATGGTCCACTAATTCAAATTTAGGTTATCTAGGGTGAGGCATTTGATTCCACAACCACGAAAAAGTCTAGGTCGTTTCTATGGCGGATTGGAAACTTCTCTTTATTTTGAGTTCGCGCTGAAATTAGCGCCCGGCCGATCCCCAATGTCACATCTAGAAACATATATTTACGGTTGGGGAGCGCAATGTAATTGATCCTACCATCATCTAACCTATCCACCCTAACTTCCTATGTACCTTTGGTGTCGTTCCCCTTCTTGTTTGATGCGTAGGTGGACCCGAGAGATTTTCGATGGAATTCCAAGATTTCGCTCTAAACAAGTGCTACTTTGAGGCCTATGACAAGTGATTCTTAGAAAAACTCTCTAATGGTCCAATTCTTCAAATTTAGGTTATCTAGGGTGAGGCATTTGATTTCACAACCGTGAAAAAGTCTAGGTCGTTTCTATAGCCGCATTGGAAAGTTCTCTTTGTTTTGAGTTCGCGCTGAAATTAGCGCCAGTAGTTCCCAATGTCACATCTAGAAACATATATTTACGGTTGGGAGCGCAATGTAATTGATCCTACCATCATCTAACCTATCCACCCTAACTTCCTATGTACCTTTGGTGTCGTTCCCCTTCTTGTTTCGGCACGTAGGTCGACACAGAGATTTTCGATGGAATTCTAAGATTTCGCTCTAAACAAGTGCTACTTTGAGGCCTATGACAAGTGATTCTTAGAAAAACTCTCTAATGGTCCACTAATTCAAATTTAGGTTATCTAGGGTGAGGCATTTGATTCCACAACCACGAAAAAAAGTGTAGGTCGTTTCTATAGCGGATTGGAAACTTCTCTTTATTTTGAGTTCGCTGAAATTAGGCGCCCGGCCGATCCCCAATGTCACATCTAGAAACATATATTTACGGTTGGGGAGCGCAATGTAATTGATCCTACCATCATCTAACCTATCCACCCTAACTTCCTATGTACCTTTGGTGTCGTTCCCCTTCTTGTTTTGATGCGTAGGTGGACACGAGAGATTTTCGATGGAATTCCAAGATTTTCGCTCTAAACAAGTGCTACTTTGAGGCCTATGACAAGTGATTCTTAGAAAAACTCTCTAATGGTCCACTTCTTCAAATTTAGGTTATCTAGGGTGAGGCATTTGATTCCACAACCACGAAAAAGTCTAGGTCGATTCTATGGCGGATTGGAAACTTTCTCTTTATTTTGAGTTCGCTGAAATTAGCGCCCGCCAGTCCCCAATGTCACATCTAGAAACATATATTTACGGTTGGGGAACGCAATGTAATTGATCCTACCATCATCTAACCTATCCACCCTAACTTCCTATGTACCTTTGGTGTCGTTCCCCTTCTTGTTTTGATGCACGTAGGTGGACCACGAGAGATTTTCGATGGAATTCCAAGATTTTCGCTCTAAACAAGTGCTACTTTGAGGCCTATGACAAGTGATTCTTAGAAAAACTCTCTAATGGTCCACTTCTTCAAATTTAGGTTATCTAGGGTGAGGCATTTGATTCCACAACCACGAAAAAGTCTAGGTCGTTTCTATGGCGGATTGGAAACTTCTCTTTATTTTGAGTTCGCTGAAATTAGCGCCCGGCGATCCCCAATGTCACATCTAGAAACATATATTTACGGTTGGGGAACGCAATGTAATTGATCCTACCATCATCTAACCTATCCACCCTAACTTCCTATGTACCTTTTGGTGTCGTTCCCCTTCTTGTTTTTGATGCGTAGGTGGACACTGAGAGATTTTCGATGGAATTCAAGATTTTGCTCTAAACAAGTGCTACTTTGAGGCCTATGACAAGTGATTCTTAGAAAAACTCTCTAATGGTCCACTTCTTCAAATTTAGGTTATCTAGGGTGAGGCATTTGATTCCACAACCACGAAAAAGTCTAGGTCGTTTCTATGGCGGATTGGAAACTTCTCTTTATTTTGAGTTCACGCTGAAATTAGCGCCGGCAGATCCCCAATGTCACATCTAGAAACATATATTTACGGTTGGGGAACGCAATGTAATTGATCCTACCATCATCTAACCTATCCACCCTAACTTCCTATGTACCTTTGGTGTCGTTCCCCTTCTTGTTTTGATGCGTAGGTGGACACGAGAGATTTTCGATGGAATTCCAAGATTTCGCTCTAAACAAGTGCTACTTTGAGGCCTATGACAAGTGATTCTTAGAAAAACTCTCTAATGGTCCACTTCTTCAAATTTAGGTTATCTAGGGTGAGGCATTTGATTCACAACCCGCGAAAAAGTCTAGGTCGTTTCTATGGCGGATTGGAAACTTCTCTTTACTTTTTGAGTTTCGCTGAAATTAGCGCCGCCCAGTCCCCAATGTCACATCTAGAAACATATATTTACGGTTGGGGAACGCAATGTAATTGATCCTACCATCATCTAACCTATCCACCCTAACTTCCTATGTACCTTTGGTGTCATTCCCCTTCTTGTTTTGGCACGTAGGTCGACCGAGATTTTCGATGGAATTCCAAGATTTTCGCTCTAAACAAGTGCTACTTTGAGGCCTATGACAAGTGATTCTTAGAAAAACTCTCTAATGGTCCACTTCTTCAAATTTAGGTTATCTAGGGTGAGGCATTTGATTCCACAACCACGAAAAAAAGTAGGTCGATTCTATGGCGGATTGGAAACTTCTCTTTATTTTGAGTTCGCGCTGAAATTAGCGCCAGTGATCCCCAATGTCACATCTAGAAACATATATTTACGGTTGGGGGCGCAATGTAATTGATCCTACCATCATCTAACCTATCCACCCTAACTTCCTATGTACCTTTGGTGTCGTTCCCCTTCTTGTTTTGATGCGTAGGTGGAACACGAGAGATTTTCGATGGAATTCCAAGATTTCGCTCTAAACAAGTGCTACTTTGAGGCCTATGACAAGTGATTCTTAGAAAAACTCTCTAATGGTCCACTTCTTCAAATTTAGGTTATCTAGGGTGAGGCATTTGATTCCACAACAACCACGAAAAAGTCTAGGTCGTTTCTATGGCGGATTGGAAACTTCTCTTTATTTTGAGTTCGCTGAAATTAGCGCCCGGCGATCCCCAATGTCACATCTAGAAACATATATTTACGGTTGGGGAGCGCAATGTAATTGATCCTACCATCATCTAACCTATCCACCCTAACTTTCCTATGTACCTTTTGGTGTCGTTCCCCTTCTTGTTTTGATGCGTAGGTGGACACAGAGATTTTCGATGGAATTCCAAGATTTCGCTCTAAACAAGTGCTACTTTGAGGCCTATGACAAGTGATTCTAAGAAAAACTCTCTAATGGTCCACTTCTTCAAATTTAGGTTATCTAGGGTGAGGCATTTGATTCCACAACCACGAAAAAAAGTCTAGGTCGTTTCTATGGCCGGATTGGAAACTTTCTCTTTATTTTGAGTTTCGCTGAAATTAGCGCCCGGCGAGTCCCCAATGTCACATCTAGAAACATATATTTACGGTTGGGGAACGCAATGTAATTGATCCTACCATCATCTAACCTATCCACCCTAACTTCCTATGTACCTTTGGTGTCGTTCCCCTTCTTGTTTTGGCACGTAGGTCGACACAGAGATTTTCGATGGAATTCCAAGATTTCGCTCTAAACAAGTGCTACTTTGAGGCCTATGACAAGTGATTCTTAGAAAAACTCTCTAATGGTCCAATTCTTCAAATTTAGGTTATCTAGGGTGAGGCATTTGATTTCACAACCGTGAAAAAGTCTAGGTCGTTTCTATGGCGGATTGGAAACTTTCTCTTTGTTTTGAGTTCGCTGAAATTAGCGGCCAGTGAGTCCCCAATGTCACATCTAGAAACATATATTTACGGTTGGGGAACGCAATGTAATTGATCCTACCATCATCTAACCTATCCACCTAACTTCCTATGTACCTTTGGTGTCGTTCCCCTTCTTGTTTTGGCACGTAGGTCGACCACGAGAGATTTTCGATGGAATTCTAAGATTTTCGCTCTAAACAAGTGCTACTTTGAGGCCTATGACAAGTGATTCTTAGAAAAACTCTCTAATGGTCCACTAATTCAAATTTAGGTTATCTAGGGTGAGGCATTTGATTCCACAACCACGAAAAAGTGTAGGTCGTTTCTATAGCCGGATTGGAAACTTCTCTTTATTTTGAGTTCGCTGAAATTAGCGCCCGGCCGATCCCCAATGTCACATCTAGAAACATATATTTACGGTTGGGGAACGCAATGTAATTGATCCTACCATCATCTAACCTATCCACCCTAACTTCCTATGTACCTTTGTGTGTCGTTCCCCTTCTTGTTTTGATGCGTAGGGGACCACGAGAGATTTTCGATGGAATTCCAAGATTTCGCTCTAAACAAGTGCTACTTTGAGGCCTATGACAAGTGATTCTTAGAAAAACTCTCTAATGGTCCACTTCTTCAAATTTAGGTTATCTAGGGTGAGGCATTTGATTCCACAACCACGAAAAAGTCTAGGTCGTTTTCTATGGGCGGATTGGAAACTTCTCTTTATTTTGAGTTCGCTGAAATTAGCGCCGGCCGATCCCCAATGTCACATCTAGAAACATATATTTACGGTTGGGGAACGCAATGTAATTGATCCTACCATCATCTAACCTATCCACCCTAACTTCCTATGTACCTTTTGGTGTCGTTCCCCTTCTTGTTTTGGCACGTAGGTCGACCACGAGAGATTTTCGATGGAATTCAAGATTTCGCTCTAAACAAGTGCTACTTTGAGGCCTATGACAAGTGATTCTTAGAAAAACTATCTAATGGTCCACTAATTCAAATTTAGGTTATCTAGGGTGAGGCATTTGATTCCACAACCACGAAAAAGTATAGGTCGTTTCTATAGCCGGATTGAAAACTTCTCTTTATTTTGAGTTCAAGCTGAAATTAGCGCCGGCCGATCCCCAATGTCACATCTAGAAACATATATTTACGGTTGGGGAACGCAATGTAATTGATCCTACCATCATCTAACCTATCCACCCTAACTTCCTATGTACCTTTGGTGTCGTTCCCCTTCTTGTTTCGGCACGTAGGTGGACCTGAGAGATTTTCGATGGAATTCCAAGATTTTGCTCTAAACAAGTGCTACTTTGAGGCCTATGACAAGTGATTCTTAGAAAAACTCTCTAATGGTCCACTTCTTCAAATTTAGGTTATCTAGGGTGAGGCATTTGATTCCACAACCACGAAAAAGTGTAGGTCGTTTCTATGGCGGATTGGAAACTTCTCTTTATTTTGAGTTCAAGCTGAAATTAGCGCCCGGCCAGATCCCCAATGTCACATCTAGAAACATATATTTACGGTTGGGGAACGCAATGTAATTGATCCTACCATCATCTAACCTATCCACCCTAACTTCCTATGTACCTTTGGTGTCGTTCCCCTTCTTGTTTTGATGCGTAGGTCAACACAGAGATTTTTGATGGAATTCCAAGATTTCGCTCTAAACAAGTGCTACTTTGAGGCCTATGACAAGTGATTCTTAGAAAAACTCTCTAATGGTCCACTTCTTCAAATTTAGGTTATCTAGGGTGAGGCATTTGATTCCACAACCACGAAAAAGTCTAGGTCGTTTCTATGGCGGATTGGAAACTTCTCTTTATTTTGAGTTCGCGCTGAAATTAGCGCCCGTAGTCCCCAATGTCACATCTAGAAATATATATTTACGGTTGGGGGAACGCAATGTAATTGATCCTACCATCATCTAACCTATCCACCCTAACTTCCTATGTACCTTTCGTGTCGTTCCCCTTCTTGTTTTTGGTACGTAGGTCGACACTGAGAGATTTTTGATGGAATTCCAAGATTTCGCTCTAAACAAGTGCAACTTTGAGGCCTATGACAAGTGATTCTTAGAAAAACTCTCTAATGGTCCACTTCAAATTTAGGTTATCTAGGGTGAGGCATTTGATTCGACAACCGTGAAAAAGTGTAGGTCGATTCTATGGCCGGATTGGAAACTTTTCTTTGTTTTGAGTTCGCGCTGAAATTAGCGCCAGCAGTCCCCAATGTCACATCTAGAAACATATATTTACGGTTGGGAACGCGGCAATGTAATTGATCCTACCATCATCTAACCTATCCACCCTAACTTCCTATGTACCTTTGGTGTCGTTCCCCTTCTTGTTTTTGGCACGTAGGTCAACCACGAGAGATTTTTCGATGGAATTCCAAGATTTCGCTCTAAACAAGTGCTACTTTGAGGCCTATGACAAGTGATTCTTAGAAAAACTCTCTAATGGTCCACTTCTTCAAATTTAGGTTATCTAGGGTGAGGCATTTGATTCCACAACCACGAAAAAAGTGTAGGTCGTTTCTATGGCGGATTGGAAACTTCTCTTTATTTTGAGTTCGCTGAAATTAGCGCCCGGCAGATCCCCAATGTCACATCTAGAAACATATATTTACGGTTGGGGAACGCAATGTAATTGATCCTACCATCATCTAACCTATCCACCCTAACTTTCTATGTACCTTTGGTGTCGTTCCCCTTCTTGTTTTTGGCACGTAGGTGGACACAGAGATTTTCGATGGAATTCCAAGATTTTGCTCTAAACAAGTGCTACTTTGAGGCCTATGACAAGTGATTCTTAGAAAAACTCTCTAATGGTCCACTAATTCAAATTTAGGTTATCTAGGGTGAGGCATTTGATTCCACAACCACGAAAAAGTGTAGGTCGTTTCTATGGCGGATTGGAAACTTCTCTTTATTTTGAGTTCACGCTGAAATTAGCGCCGGCGAGTCCCCAATGTCACATCTAGAAACATATATTTACGGTTGGGGAACGCAATGTAATTGATCCTACCATCATCTAACCTATCCACCCTAACTTCCTATGTACCTTTGGTGTCGTTCCCCTTCTTGTTTACTTCTTAACATCACTACAACCAATAGGTGGAATTAATCTCTACCTAAGGCCATTTGAGGCCTATGACAAGTGATTCTTTTCTCCATCTCATAGCTTTACACTTCTTCAAATTTAGGTTGTCATCTAGGGTAATGCTAGAAATTTTATATGTGCTACATGTGTTTGTGCTGATTTGCAATCTTCTCTAAAACAAAATATATCTACCATTAAATTATGAAATTAGCGCCGCAGATAAAATAACATCTAGAAACACATTTCACGGTTGGGAGGGATAATTGTCTATCATTTATAATTCTACCACCCTAGAGGAATATGAGGATGGCTGATATGATTATGAGCTAGCATACTTATGAGAGATTCGGTCACTAGATTTTCGATTTTCCAAGATTTTTAAGCCAAAATGATATGATACTTTGATAAACAAAGGCAAAGTATTCTTAGAGATATAGGAATAGACTACTTACTACTCAAACTAGGTTATCTGGACTTACGCATTTAAGAGAACGAAATTCGTTTTATGTAGCTAGAAACATATATTTGGGCATTAAATCTACTAAGTCAAACATCTACCCTAGGTCATATACCATCATATACAGCATAACAAACATGAATCTATGCATCCTGAAGATTTATGAGGAGAACCAAGAACAAAACAAGATAATCCCCAAAACCATGCTCAACTAGTCTTATAACCGAGGGATGGACTCCAAAGGACTCAACAGGAATATCACACCCGGATCTACCACACGTTTGACAAGTGATTATAAGATGCATCTAATGTCATCTAGAAACATAGATCATATCTAAGCACCATGCTTACATAATTATTTCTATCACCTAACCCTCTGTAAAGATTTGAATTAGTTCCCCTTCTTGTTTAATAGATACATGAACTCACAATTAATCATGACCATATCAAATATACTACTAGAGTAAATTAAGAACATAGCAAACCAATACTTAATATTGAAATAGAATAAAGTCATGGATACAAGATAATACCGTGATGACTTGAAGATCAAGAATCCTGGGTTGGCAACACCCTTTATTTTCTAATTGAATCTGACTTGCTAATCTAAATAGAGGAACTAGAACTAGAAGAACTAGAACTAGACAAGTAGCTACCTAATCTACCGGTGGAGAAGTTCCTCTTCTTGTTTTCTTACCGGATTTTGAATGAAATAATAATGAATACTTTGAATTAGGGTTTCACCCGTGGGTGGGGGTCTTGTTATATAGTTATCTAGGTGAGGCATTTGATTCCACGGCCCTTGGATCAAACCGATTCTTGATGGATGGACTCTTTGCTTTTCAGTTAGGCGGTTTTGGAACCGGAGTTATAGTTCACATCTAGGCATATATTTACGGTTGGGGAACGCAATGTAATTGATCCTACCATCATCTAACCTATCCACCGGCTCCTATGTACCTTTGGGTCGTTCCCTTCTTGTTTGTCCGTGGGTGTCTTTCGGAATATTCCAAGATTTGGGTTTAAAGTTGATTTACGCCTATGACAGATATTCTTCGTGTTCTAAGGGCTAATTCAAATTTAGGCTTTTCTAGGGTGAGGCATTTTTAATCCCGAAAAAATATATAATTCACCAAAACTTCTCTTTATTTTGGAAATTGTTAGTATAAGCCCCAATGTCTATGTGGATATTCATTTTATGCCCTTATTTCATGTTTAGTTGACATATAAACCTATTCAATAAGAGATGTACCAACAAATCGTTCCCCTTCTTGTTTCGGTACGTAGGTGGACACAGAGATTTTCGATGGAATTCCAAGATTTCGCTCTAAACAAGTGCTATTTTGAGGCCTATGACAAGTGATTCTAAGAAAAACTCTCTAATGGTCCACTTCTTCAAATTTAGGTTATCTAGGGTGAGGCATTTGATTCCACAACCGTGAAAAAGTCTAGGTCGATTCTATGGCCGGATTGGAAACTTCTCTTACTTTTGAGTTCTGGCTGAAATTAGCGCCCGTGATCCCCAATGTCACATCTAGAAACATATATTTACGGTTGGGGAACGCAATGTAATTGATCCTACCATCATCTAACCTATCCACCCTAACTTTCTATGTACCTTTGGTGTCGTTCCCTTCTTGTTTTTGGCACGTGGTCGACCACGAGAGATTTTCGATGGAATTCTAAGATTTCGCTCTAAACAAGTGCTACTTTGAGGCCTATCACAAGTGATTCTTTGAAAAACTCTCTAATGGTCCACTAATTCAAATTTAGGTTATCTAGGGTGAGGCATTTGATTCCACAACCACGAAAAAGTGTAGGTCGTTTCTATAGCGGATTGGAAACTTCTCTTTATTTTGAGTTCGCGCTGAAATTAGCGCCGGTGATCCCCAATGTCACATCTAGAAACATATATTTACGGTTGGGGAGCGCAATGTAATTGATCCTACCATCATCTAACCTATCCACCTAACTTCCTATGTACCTTTGGTGTC
>JADLZK010007458.1:0-52713 GCA_015847255.1 Hyparrhenia diplandra
CATTACGATATACTGAGGTCCTCTAGGCTGTTTCTCTTGAACAGGATACCCCAAGAGAAATGACATGAACCAAAACATTTCTCAATTATGTTTCTTGTATTGCTGTCATAGTTGCTAAATATGCAGCCCATTGTCGTGATCGGGCTATCTCCAGTGATTTTATCCGGAAGAGCATCCCTCAAAACTTATGTAGATCCATTGAACCTCTAAACATATCATCTATTGGGCTCCTCCCCGTAAAAATCTCGGCGAAAATAATATGCCAAGGCTATAAACATCCTAAAAAGTTGTGATGGAAGAACTTCTACCATACTCTATTATTATGCAAAAGAAAAAAGGAAGTATTGGTAAGCATGCCATATTTATAGAAGGATTTGGAATAAAGAAAAAAACACAGTTTGCTCCGAGCAAATATAGCCAATGGACCCTCTTATGCCACCAGCATCGAATTTTGCAGGGATTATACTCCATCGCCGAGAAATGATTTTGATATGCCAAAAATCTCCAACTCGGCACTCATGTCTTACGCAAGAAGGATGTTGCTTGGTTTTGAGATCACAATGGATGATTGGTGGCGGGCAAAGTGATTGTGAAGATAATCCGAGCATCCATGATATCAATAAATTTATATCTAGCCTTTTGTGCAAGGTCAGAGTATTGTTCAAAGTGGGCATCCTGATTCTATATGGAGCCAATGGTTTGCTACCATTTGGCATGAACTCAAAACCAATGCCTTAAATCCTCGACCTTGTTCATTGATGCTTGAGCAGCATGTGATGATCTTCATTAGGCAAATGTGGCGCGCCCTTCTCAATGCCTCACATTCAGCTACAAAACTTTTATTAGAGCTCCCATTGTTGAAGGTCAAAAACCTTTATAGCTACTAAACAGTTCCCAAATTTGGAAAAACACATTTGTAGATTTGTCCCAAAGCTCCCTTTACCAAGCAAATTAGCTTCTGAGAATCCATTGGTTCCATTTGATAAGGCATGATAAGAAACCCTTTCATACCGTTCTCAACTATTGGTGGTCCAATCGCCCTTCATACGCCTTTGTGTTTGCTTCCTGTAGATCAAGTGAGCAGGTGCAACAACAATAGCTAATAATAAGAATGCAAAAGGTTGTTGCTAGAGCTATTTTAAAGATACTTTAGTTTCCGTCTTCTCTTGCTTTTCACCGGGATCCATCTTGCATGGAACTAAATGAAGCTTGGGTATTCCTCCACCGAGCTTGTTATTTCCGGATCGATAGGTTGGCAAAATTTCTGAAAATCCCTTCTTTTGGCACTTCCCTTGCAAATTGTTGAAGGATAAATCCAACTTCCATAATGATGTTAAATTCTGTAGAAGCTGCAGGGGATTGGTCGACAAATTGTTGTGTGCTAGGCTCAATTGTTCAAGACCAAGAATACTTCCAATAGCATCAGGAATGGAGCCAGATAATTCATTCATTGACAGGTTGAGCGTAATTAGAGCCTTGTTTAGATTTTGTGGTATGCTTCCGTTAAAGAAGTTGTTGTCCAACCAAAGTTTTTTTTGTAGCATTGTGCACTTGCCAATACTTTCGGGTATCTCGCCGCATATTTGGTTTCGATAGAATGAGTTTGTTAAGATTACGTAAGTTCTTGACTTGGGAGGGAAGAGGACCGATAGTGAATTGTATGACAAGTCTATGTAATAACCGGAAGAAAGTTGAAAAATCTGTCTTGGAATCGAACCGTTCAGGTGGTTCATTGACAACCCAAGGGCAAGTAAACTCTTCAACTTCCCAATGCTTGTGGAATTGGCCCCACTAGATTGGTACTAAAGGCAACAAGGCTAGCTAGCTTTGAGAGATTTCAATAGATGAAGGTATTTGGCTTGGACAAGTTGTTATTGTACAAATAAATACCAGCCAAGTTTCCTAACTTGGCGATGCTATCTGGAATTACTCGGGATATGGAGGTATCACTAGCATCAAGGAATTCAAGGCCCACCAGTTGGAGCGATGGCTGGGGGATGCTTCCCCAAATCCGATGGCGCTAAAGGAGAGGACTTGCGGGGTTGTTGAGAGGTTCACTATTGGGCTTGGCGGCTGTCAATTGAAAGCAACATTGTTGGAGATAGCTAGTAGTTGGAGCTGGCTGCAGTTTGACAAAAAGTGATAAATTCCACCCCCTGCCCATCGCCTTTAGCTTCTAGCGTGTGTTGTGGTACAAGTTTAGCTGTTGCGGACCTTGTAGTTTCCCAATGGTGCGAGGCACATGTCCACTAAGCATATTCAGCGCGCCAATGTCGAAAGTACTTGGGCGATGAGAGGTTGGAGATTGAAACGGGGATGGTCCCCATGAATTGGTTTGTATAAAGGCGTAAGATTCGCATGCTAGGGGAACCTGCTACCAATATCGGTAGGAATGCTACCACTGAACATGTTGTTACGGATCTGCAACATTTCCATGGAAGACAAGTTGTAAAGGGATATCGGGGGCTCCCAGAGGTTGTTGAAGCCCGTGATTAAGATACGAAGAGAGGTCCTTGAGGCGCCAATGCTGTCGGGATAGTACCCTTGAGCAGGTTGCCGAGAGGTCCAGACCACTCGCGATGATGATAAGTTGGCCAGCGACGCATTCCGGGATCACTCCCGTGGAGGCTGTTGTTCTGCAGGCTGAGCACCTTGAGCTGCTTCAGCTTGTCACGAGCTCTGAGGGCATGTTCCCCCGAGCTTGTTAAAACCAAGGACCATCTCTATTAGACTATTGCAAGAGCTCAAGTTGGTGGGGAGTGTGTCAGTGAAGGCATTATGACTCAAGTCAAGGGTATGGAGGCGACGCAAGCGATCGAGGGCTCGAGGGGATATTCCCGCTGAACCCATTGGAACTCAGATCAAGAGTCCTCAAGGGCGATAGGTTTCCAATGGCTTGGCTTAGGGACGCCCGGTGAGCCCATAGGGACGGAGGCTCAACGCCACCACTCGGCGCCCATGGTGTGTGCCCCTACACCTCACCCCCTCCCAGCTGCAGTACCCACCGGTGGTACTGTGGTTCCACAACAAGCGGATCGTTGTACCGTTGCTGATTGCCGCTGCCTTGAAAGCCAGCAGCGTGGCCTCCTCGTCACCTCTCTGGCACTGAGTGCAGAGATGGTGACCAAGGAAGATAGCAGTAGCAGCAAGCTCGGCGAGCGCAGCGCCATACCACCATGTTGGATGGTTTTGGTATATCTATATGTTGTGATCGACCAACAGACTGCAGTAGTAGTTGTTTGCTAATTAGACACCGCTCGAGGGTGCTATTTATATTGCAACGCCTCTAATGATGCATCGGTTGTCAGTTGCCAGCAAGCAACTTCATTTTGGTACTTTGCTGAGGAATCCTTAAGTGCGTTCCTCAGCTGTGCTGGTGTTTGATGGTCAGGCATCACCGCACTACCAAACACTTATTACGCGCACCACTAGCGAGCGACGACTGAAAGACTTGACTTCTTTTTAGAGTGTGTATGTACGCGCCTTTGATGGACCAGATTAAACAAGTCCTTAGAATTTTGAAACATACCGACCTACTCTTTTTGTTCCCCTTTTTTTGTGACGATTTTCTCCTTTTCCTTTAGTATTGTGGTGTAAACATATCATTGTTCTAGTGCGTTGGGTCGTCAATAATGGAGCACGGCCAGACGACGTCCCACACCCAGTCCACCGACGATGTGTGAAGAGTGAAGGCCACATAGTTGACGCATGAGCGTATCATTATCACCATTGTTAGGGGCACCTGCATGCAAATTCACTCTCACTCAATAAGGAGGCACATCTGGAAAAAAAAAAATGACGTGACATACAAATTATAAGAAATAGGAGATGAGTTTCACTTTGACAAAACTCAGCGCGCCCTGTTACTACTAATGCATTGGGAATGGAAGCTGAATGAAACTCCACTGGGATTGTTTTTGTTTCACTACCACTTTTGGAAACAAAGTGTACCGTGAGCATTTCATTTCATAACACCTACGAAGCTGTAAATGGAATTGTATACTCTGGATTTTGTTTTATTTAATCATCCATGCATATCTCAATTTTGGAAACAGCGTAAAGAAATTAGCACTGGGAATATTTTTTTTTTTTTTTTTTTGAGACCACGCCCAGGGAATAGTCTTTTGCTCTCTTTAACATTTCCCTGTTTGGCTGGTCATTTTTGTATGATAAGCCAACTGATCTTGTTTTATTGTGAAAGAAAAACAGTGTACCATGGGTGATGAGCTGGGCTGATAAGTTCAAGCTATAGGACATTTGATGACAAATGGATTGAAAGGATCAAGATGTCTAGGGACTGAATTGGGCTAATATAAACTTCTCGCGAAATTAAAAACCTAGCACAATAGCACTTGTCCCATTTCACTACAGGGCTGAACTGGGCTGAGTGAGCCTTGCTGGTCACCGGTTTCCACCACAAGCAACTTTTATTTATATAATATATATGTACTCCTTGGCACTTTGTTGTATCACCCTTTAACGTCTCTAATGCCCACTTAAGTGCGTTCTTGAGCTGTGCTGTGGTTCTTGACAGTCAATTAGCACCACTAAACACTTATGCACGGCTGCCATTTTTCACCATGATCATGGCGTTGGCCTAACAAATCTCAAATGTATATATGTAATTGCACACCAGCAGTGACGGAAAGACTTGACTTCTTTTAGTGTGTGCACCTTTGATGAAACAAGAGTCCTTAGGAATATTCATATACCGACCTGCTCTTTTCCCCGTTTCGCTTTTAGGATTTTTCTTCCTCTTTTAGTATAAAAAATAGCGTAGAAAACTGAAAACACCATCCTTTGTTGTCGTCAGTGATGTATCACGATTCACGAGCAAGCCACGTCCCACGCCCACTAAAGATGTGCGAAGACCACATAGTTGACGAGTGAGCACACCATTGTTGATGTTGTAAAATATGCACACTCTATCTTAGTAGAAGGAAAAATCTTAATCCTAGTCTGTTTTATGCGTGACCTTTTACCAAACTCCTTTAGCTAGCAGGATTATATATACGTGTGGGGCTCTATGTTATAATCACTAATAATATTCAGAGAATAAAGAGTAGTCTCTATCTTTATGCCTCCATGTTCTTCTTTTATCTACTATGTTGATTATGAGAGATGGAGAGGGAAATATTCTAACCGTTGGTGACGTGCTGTACAACAGTCGCCATTGTTACCAAGAACGTATCCATGATTTGCTCAAGAGTAGAACCAGCGATAAAAACGGAAAAAATTAGGTACGACCCTGCCGCACGGGCGCTCCCCGTGCGGTCACCCGCGCGATGCCGCTGGTCTGTGATCGTACGGTGACGAGCTCGGACCCACGTTTCCTTCCAAAGAGGCTCGGCTTCAACTGCTTCGCAACGCGCGAGAGCTCGCGGCTCGTCTGTCAGCCGCGGATCCGAGCCGAGCGTGACGAACTCACGAACAGACGCTCGTCGACTTGCACCGGCACCGGAAAGCTCTACGCGCGTGTCGCCGGCGCAGGCTCCGGGTTGCCGCGGAATTAGACGACGTCTTCCTGTCGTACGCGTCCGGCATGATCTCTGGCGGCACCACTGGAGCATCGCCCGATCTTGGAAGACGACGACGACATCGGACGTGATCTCAGCGCCGCCGCTGCCGCACCATCGCTATGCATGGTTGCTGGTTTGCCGTCGCCGCCGGTGAGCTCGAGAAAGACGGAGTCATAGCTCTGATGGACGTGATGGTTCACCATGGGGTCCTCTCCGTCAGGCGTCAGGGTAGTAGCGGATGCGCCAGTTGTGGCCGCCAACGGGGAAGATGGCGGAGTAGAAGCACTTGTTGATGCTGGCCATCTTGTGCAGGCTGTAACGGTCGATCCTGAACGAGTGCGTGCCGTGCGCCGTCTCCACGGTGGACACGGACGCCGTCCTGCAGGTCCTGGGCTCTCGATCGGACGACATCAACGAGCCAGAGGCAAGGCAGCGAGCGAGCGATGCGGAGCCGATGCCTGCGATGCGGAGCCGAACGCACGACGGGAGCGTTGGGACGGGACTCGCGATCCAATGAGGAGACGACGCCTTAGGGCCGTACGCGCGGCGGCCGTACGGCACTGCAGTCCCCAATTTTTCCAAAAAAACTACCCAGTATGCCTCTAGCGAGTGACAGAAACTAATGTCACACAAAAAAGATATAACTGAAGTGAAGGCAAAAATTTCTAATTATGTATGATGATTGAACTAAAATTGTTATGAACATTGCACGGCTCACATGAAAAATGAAAACCATTCAGAAAATATGATGCAAAAGGTCCTGACACTCACTCTTCATCGTAAAATACATGCAAATTTTAGATTCATGATTCTACTTTCCATTAGACAATCTAATGCAATTAATAGAATAATAATTGACAGTCTACATACTACAGCCTTCAACTACAAAGATGGTTGGACTCGGAGGGGCTAGGAGGAAGACTAGACAAGGAGGTGGTGCTTTGCTGGTTATTGCTTAGCCCGAGTGCTCTCAGTCTCTGATCTTGCCATACAGAACCGCAGTTTGCTAACATCTCCCAGCGCCGCTCCCCCAGCTGGCGGCGCGCGGGCGGAAACCCGCCGCCCCGCCGCCGCACCCCCTCCCCTCACCTCCCCGCTTCACCACCGCCGGAGGGCGGGATGCCGGCAGGCCGGCAGCGCGGCCGCCGGGGATGGCGCCGGCGGGGCTCCTCTACCGGTGGTGTGGTGGCGTGCTTTCGGCCGGGACCGACGCTTGACGTCGTCTCGTTGGGCGCGTGGAGCCCGGCGGGGCGCGTAAGCGCGACAGCGGTGGCGGCGCCGGCCGATGGCGGCGGGGCGCGGTGGCGGCGACAGCGGGGGCTCGCTCTTCTCTCTCGCAGCCCCCACCTTTCCTCCTCGCTCGGTGGCGGTGGCCCGCCGGCCCTAGGCTCTCCCCGAGCCTTGGCGGCGGATCCCATGGACCATGGCGGCGGATCTGGTGACCCCATGCTGGGGGGCGGCCCGGCGGCGCCGGCCATGATGGGGCGGTATGCGGGCTTTGAGGCCCGGATTCTTCCTGGATCCAGGGCCTTGGTTGGGTGCGGCGCCCAAGGCGGGCGGGGGCACACGCGTGTCGAGTGTGGCGGGCGTATCGGCTTATAGTGGCTGCGGGTGCGAGGCCGGGCGGTCGTCATCGACTTCGACGTGCGGCGGGTGGGTGGACGTGCCATGGAGTATGGTCGGCGCTTGGCGCAGGTCATTTGGTTGGCGGGGTGGTTTACGCGGCTGCGGTATTTTGCTATGCGTGGTCGACGGCGTTGGTGCCACAGGCGCAGGTCCCTGCAGGTTGGCCGGCGGCGGCGGCCGGTGGTTACAAGCGGGATCCGCATCCGGGCGGCGTCGCATGCTGTGGTTTCTAGGGCGAAAGCCCGGCGACGGGCTGCAAGCGCCGTTTCCCCGTGGGGGCGTCGTGGCTGCAGCATTCTCCACGGGTGAAAACCGGTCCTTCTTGGACGGCGGCGGCGGCTTTAGACGCCGCAACCTTCTGAAGGCGTCGTTGTGGAAATCGACTCGGGCGATGTCTCTTTTCGGTTTCATTTAGATGGGCCGTCGTTTACTTTGTTGTGTGTGCGTGGTGGCTATCACCCTGTAGCGATGCTGCGCTGCGGTGGGCAGCGCTTCGCCTGCTTGGGTGGTTGTAAACTCTATTCGCTTCTTTCACTTAATGATATCCAGGCCGACTGTTTCAAAAAAAAAAAAAAACCGCAGTCGCTGGCTAGCAGTCAGTCAATCTTTCTGCAGTGTGCCATTTTCTTACTTCTGATATATCTGAATGCTCGTGGCCGGGAAGTGACATCTCGACCTGGTGTGCTCTCTGGCTTAAAGAAAACATATGGCCCAAGGACGAGAAATAGCTCCTTTTGGTTTGGGCTTGGGCCCAACAAAAACACAAAGCAAACATGCCTACGGAGGAGTCAGGGCCGTGTTTTTCTGTCTTTCAGCCCAATACTGAACTCTGTCAAGAAAGCACACGTAGTAGGCCCGACTTGGGGCGCCGGCGGAGAAGTGTATCCCGCTGGCCGATGGCGACAGCGGCGGCGGGCGGTGGTCAGCCGGCGGTGGGGTGAAGAAAGACCGAGCGGGGAAGAAGAAGCGCACACATTGCATCTCCTCCAAGGCTTTGTCCTTGTCCATCACGAGCTCCCTCAATAGAAGGCCCATCATGGAGAAGCTGCTGCCCGCGGCGAGGAGGCCGAAAGGCTATGGCGGTGCATTCGCATCGCTCCGCCCCGGCCTCCATCCGCCTCGTCGTCCCCAGAGGGCTCGCCGAGCACGCTGTCTCCGAAGCACCAAGATTGTCGCCAAGTTCACCTCCTCATAGGTCTGCCTCCTTCTGGCTTCTCGTACCTGTTGTGGTTGTTCAGTGCTGTTGGTGGTTGTGGCCTCATTCTATTTATCCGTAAGAAGCAGCACAAGTGAAATTCAGAATAAAAATCAATCTCACGTGGATAAATAAATGGATGCTCGGCAAGCAAATCAGAAAAAAAACAATCGATTGTTTTTGAATTCCTACATATTCCACTACTTTGACCCTGACTGCTATATAGACATAGTAAGTTTGAGCTGGCCTGCCTGGTTGAATTTCTGTGAAAACTTAATTGTTCCTTTGTTCCAGATGGTTATTCACAGTTATCTTGTGAAATGCATATGTCCAATTTTTCAAGCCAGTCATTTATTGAAATGAGGATGTGGAGTAAAGTGAATGAATAACGATATATGCCCACTGTTATGGAGGTTCAGACATTTACTAATTTCTTAAGGTAAATTTCCATGCATTGTTTTCCCCTTTTCACTCAAAAAGATACGAAAGAGAGAAACTTCCATTCTGACAGCAGCTATTTCTCAGGTGGCAAAATTTCCTAATCTACCTTCAGTTATGATCATTCTCTTGCAAATGTCTGCTGCTGGCGTCTTCTATAGCTAACAGCGAAACATAAGGTATGAACCTTTGACGTCGTGCATCTCTCACTATCATTTGGTCCTTAGATATATATTTTGAGTAGGACACAGCTTGCCTGAAGGCACAAATCCTCAAATAAAGAACAAAATGATATAGAAGACGCCTCTCACTATATACCTTCTTTATTTGACTGCACATCTACTCTTTGTTTGACATTTGCGGATTTGTGCCTCCATTCAACTAGATGCAAAAACTAGATATATGTACAATCTCGCTATATACCTTCTCAGTTATCTGGATCTCAGAGCGCCCCTACACCCAACTAGATGCAAAACTGATTTTTGTTAAAACTATACCATCGAACAAACTACACGGAAACAAACAGTTCTCTTATTTGATTTATGTATTGTTCCTTGTATTTTACATAACCAATATACTTGCATAAATCTGAACATAAAACATCCAGATGTCTAAGGACAGAATAATAGAGTCGAAGCATCATACACATCTTCATTTATTTAATAGAGTCGAAGTATCATAAACAGGTTGTCCATTATCAGCTATACTTATTCTCCATCTTCCACGGCAAGATGTCTAGCAAACTTGAGATATGAATCTCTGATAGAATGCATCTTGTTGACCGCATCCTGTATTAGTGTCCTCTCTCTAGGTTGTTTTCTTGAGCAGGATACCCCAAGAGCAATGACCTGAACCAAACATTTCTCAATTATGTTTCTTGTATTGCTGTCATTGGTGCTAGTTTGGAGCCACATTGTCGGATCGGCTATCTGCCATATTTTATCTGGAAGTGCATCCTCTGAAAACTTATGTAGATCCACTGAACCTCTAAACATATCATCTGTTGGGCTCTTCCCTGTAAAAACCTCGAGCAGCAATATACCGAGGCTATAAACATCACCAAAAGTTGTGATGGGAGAACCTTCACCATACTCTATTATGATAAAAAGGGAAAAAAGGAAGTATTGATCAGCATGCCATGTCTATAGAAGTACTTGGAATAAAGTAAAAAACAATCCAAAATATAGCATTTACCGGGAGCAATGTAGCCAATGGACCCTCTTATGCCAACTGTGCTATTAGAATTTTGTAGAATTTTACTTTCACTTTCTGAAATGATTACGGATATACCAAAATCTCCAACTTTCGGGCGCTCATGTCTTCTGCAAGAAGGATGTTGCTTGGTTTGAGATCACAAAGTGGATGATAGGTGGCTGGCAGCGATTATGAAGATAGTCCAATGCATGCATGATATCAACAGCTATATCTAGCCTTTGTGTGAGGCGGAGAGTATTGTCCATAGTGGGCATTCCAGATTCTATATGGAGCCAACGATTCAAGCTATCATTTGGCATGAACTCAAAAACCAATGCCTTGAAGTCCTGACCTTGTTCATTGATGCTTGAGCAGCATGTGATGATCTTCATGAGGCAGCGGTGACGCACCCTTCTCAGTGCCTCACATTCAGCTACAAAACTTTTAGTAGAGCCTGATTGTTGAAGGTCAAAAACCTTTACAGCTACAACAGTGCCCTCAGCTTGAAAAGCACATTTGTATACTGTCCCGAAGCTCCCTTTACCAACTAAATTAGCTTCTGAGAATCCATTGGTTCCGTTTGACAAGGCATGATAAGAAACCCTTTCATACTGTTCGTCAACCATTGGTGGTCCAAATGCGCCCGTCTGCCTTCTTGTTTGCTTCCTATAGATCAAGTGAACGAGTGCAACAATAGTAGCTAATAATAAAAGTGCAAAGGTTGTTGCTAGTGCTATTTTAAGATACTTCAATTTTTGTCTTCTCTTGTTTTTCACAGGATTTGTCTTGCATGGAGGTAAATGAAGCTGGGGTATTCCTCCACGAGCTTGTTATTTCCGGTGATCGACAAGTTAGCAGAATTTCTGAAAATCCCTCCTTTTGGCACTTCCCTTGTAGATTATTGAAGGACAAATCCAACATCAACAATGATGTTAAATTCTGTAGAACCACAGGGATTGGTCTGACAAATTGTTGTGCGCCGGATACAATTGTTCCATGCCACTAACACTTCCAATGGCTTTTGGAATACTACCGGACAACTCGTTCACTGACAGGTCGAGTGTAGTTAGAGCCTTGTTTAGATATTGGGGTATGCTTCCGTTAAATAAGTTATCGTCCAACCAAAGTTGTTGTAGCATTGTGCACTTGCCAATACTTTCGAGGTATCTCACCGGATAACCGGGTTTCGGATAGAATGAGTTGGTTAAGATTACGTAAGTTACCGACTTGGGAGGAAAGTGGTCCTGATAGCGAATTGTATGACAAGTCTATGAAATAACTGGAAGAAAGTTGAAAAATCTGTCTTGGAATCGAACCGTTCAGGTGGTTCATTCTCAAACTAAGGGCAAGTAAACCCTTCAAATTTCCAATGCTTGGTGGAATTGGCCCCTCTAGATTGCTACTATATGCACCAAGGATAGCTAACTTTGAGAGATTTCCGATAGATGAAGGTATTTGGCCAGACAAGTTACTATTGTACAAATAAATAGAAGTCAAGTTTTGTAGCTTGCCGATGCTATCTGGAATTACTCCGGATATGGAGGCATGATTAGCACCAAGGTGTTCAAGGCCCACTAGATTGCCGATGGCCGAGGGAATGCTTCCGCAAATCCCAGTAGCGCTAAAGTCGAGGTACTGCAGGGTTGTTGAGAGATTCACTAGTGAGCTAGGTAGCTGTCCAGTGAAAGCGGCGTTGTTACTGATATCTAATAGTGTGAGCTGGCTGCAGTTTGACAAAGAAGCAATAAATTCCCACCCCTCCTCATTGTTAGCTTGTAGCATAGTGTCGAACAAGCATAGCAACCGAAGAGCTCTTAGTCTCCCTATGGTGCTAGACACGTATCCACTAAGCATATTCTCAGCGAGGTGGAGGATTTGTAGCGATGTGAGGTTCAAGAGTGAAGTAGGGATGAATCCGGTGAATTGGTTTGTATTAATAAGAAGGAATTGCATGCTAGGGAATCTGCTGCCAATATCAGTAGGAATGCTACCACTAAGCATGTTGCTCTGGATCTGCAACATTTCCATGGAAGATAGATTGTAAAGGGATATTGGGGGCTCGTCAGAGAGAGGTTGTTGAAGCTTAGATCAAGATACCGAGAGGTCCTTGAGGGCGCCAATGCTATTCGGGATAGTACCCTCGAGATGGTTGAACCCGAGATCTAGAATACTCAATGATGTCAAGTTGGTCAGCGACGCCGGAATCTTTCCGTGAAGCTGTTGTTCTGCAGGCGGAGCTCCTCGAGCTGCTTGAGCTTGTCACCGAGCTCAGAGGGTATGTTCCCGCCAAGCATGTTAAAATGAAGGACCATCTTTATTAGACTGGTGCAAGAGCTCAAGTTAGCGGGAGCAGGCCAGTGAAGGCATTGCTGCTCAAGTCGATGGTGTGGAGGCGGTGCAGACGACCAAGGCTTGCGGGAATGTTCCCGCTGAACTCATTGAAGCTCAGGTTAAGAAACCTTAAGGATGATAGGTTTCCAATGGTAGGCGAGAGGACGCCGGTGAGCCCATAGGATGGGAGGCTCAACGCCACCACTCGACGCCCATGGTGTGTGCCCCTACACCTCACCCCCTCCCAGCTGCAGTACCCATGGGTGGTACTGTGGTTCCACGAAGCAAGCGGGTCGTTGTACATGTTGCTGATTGCCGCTGCTGCTGATTGCCGCTGCCTTGAAAGCCAGCAGCGTGGCCTCCTCGTCACCTTCTATGGCACTGAGTGCGGAGATGGTGACCAAGGAGGATAGCAGCAGCAGCAGCAAGCTCGGCGAGCGCAGCGCCATGCCACCCATGTCTGATGGTTTTGGTTTCTATATGCTGTGATCGACCGACTGACAGCAGCAATAGTTGTTGTTTGCTAAATAAACACTGCTTGGTGGTGCTATTTATACAGCGAATCCTGTGACATCTCTAATGCGCTGGTGAACAGGAAATACACCGTCACTGAATGAGCCTCGCTAGTTGCACCAAGCAATTTGGCACTTCGCTCAATCACACCCTCTAACGTCTCTATTGCCCAGTTAAGTGCGTTATTCTGCTGTGCTGGTGCTTGACTGGTTGACGGCGATCGCACCGTCAAACACTTATGCGCGGCTAACTGCTCACCGTGATCACGACGCTGGCCTAAGTAGCGGCGACCAAAAGACTTTGTCTTCTTTTAGTGTGTGTACTGGCCTTTGATGGGCCAAAAGAATATCATGTTGCACTTGAGAGAGAATATCATGTTGCACTTGAGAGAGAACTAGGTATTCTCCGCGTGTTGTTGCTTGGGTAGGAAGGAGGCACGGTTAAAGGAGAATATCTGTTTCAGGAATGATTTCTTTCTTTTTCTCATCTCTCTTGGATAAATCTATTATCATATTAGCAAAATACTTATCTAGTAATAGTATAATAATGTAATTAATATATATGGAAACTTTTCTAGTCTTTGTATATCAGGTTATTAGGTGGAGAGCAAAGGTCAAGGCACGCCCCAGGACGCTGATGTGAATACAGTAATGAGCCACTGACATAGGAAAACAGTGATTTGATATAACGACCTGCACACAAAAATAGTCATTGTTTAGTCCATGCTCTCTCCACCCAGAACTGCGGTCATTGGCTACCAGTTCAATCTTTCTACGGTCAAAGAATCAGCTTGTGGAAATCCTCAAGCAAAGGAAGTCAACAGTGTGGCATTTTCTTCCTTCTTATCTGATCACAAAAGCATGGAGCCAAATAACCAGCCTTTCGGACAGTCAACTTGGAGAGAGGGAGCACCCCACTAACATTGTCGTTGTACCCGCCGCTGATTGCCGCTGCGTGGCCTCCTCGTCACCTTCTTTGGCACTGAGTGGTGAGTGCCGAGACGGTGACCAAGGAGGATAGCAGCAGCAGCAAGGTCGGCAAGCGCACCGCCATGCCACCCATGCATGTTGGATGGTTTTTGGTTTCTATATGCTGTGATCGACCGACTGACAACAGCAATAGATGTTTGTTTGATAAATAAACTCTGCTTCGTGGTGAATCCTGTAACGTCTCTAAAGATGCGCTGGTGAACAGGAAGTCACTGAACGAGCCTTGCTAGTTGCCACCGAGCAACTTGGCACTTCGCTCTATCACCCTCTAACGTCTCTTGCCCAGTTAAGTGCGTTATTCTGCTGTGCTTGTGCTTGACGGATTGACGGCGATCGCACCATCAAACACTTATGCGCGGCTAGCTGCTCACCGTGATCATGACGCTGGCCTAAGTAGCGGCGACTGAAAGACTTGTCTTCTTTTTAGTGTGTGTACTGACATAATAAATTATAAGAAGACGAGTGTCATCCGGCGAAAAAAAACGCGCACCTGTATTATTTAAATACACTACTACAAAAAACTTACTACAAGAACAGCCCCCTTTTGCATTAGGGGGGTTCATTTTTCGAGCCGCCCTATAGCGACTCCACCCATCTGAGCCCTATAGTGACTACGCGTGGGCGCCTCAATATAGAGCCGCCCTATTATTGGGGGGCGGTTCAATCACCAGCCGCCCCTAATGTAGTCCGCGGTAGGGGCGGGCTCTATATTGAGGCGCCTACAGTGAGATCCCGAATTTTGAAATGAGACACTAAAAAATTAAAAAATTAAGTGCGACCTCGAATGGAAAAACTTCCTTCATATGAAATGTAGATCTCGAAAAGTTATGAAACTTTGTAGTTGACAACTTTTTACTTTGAAATCATCTAGTCATGCAAAAGTCGTGGTTCGAATGTCTCAAATTTGAAATTCGAATTTCGTAAACGACCTCGGATGGAAAAACTTCCTTCATATGAAATGTAGATCTCGAAAAGTTATGAAACTTTGTAGTTGACAACTTTTTATTTTGAAATCATCTAGTCATGCAAAAGTGGCGGTTCGAATGTCTCAAATTTGAAATTCAAAATTCGTAAACGACCTCGGATGAAAAAACTTTCTACATATGAAATGTAGATCTCGAAAAGTTATGAAACTTTGTAGTTGACGACTTTTTAGTTTGAATCCATTTAGGGCCTCAAATAGTCAATTTACACTCGGATTTGTATAATATGTGGGGACGCGGAATGAGATATGGACACATGTGAGTGTGTAGCGCAGTGGTAGGGAGAGGTCGCGCGCAAGCATGAGGTCACGGGTTCGAATCCCGCCGGCCGCGTAGCGCGCGATTTAACGCGAAAAAATGCGTGACTTGCGACTGTAGGGGCGGGCGCGTCGCGATGGGGTGATCCCCCGGAAAAATAAAAATGTTTTGGTATTTGTTTTTGAATTTTGAAATCGCGTTTTGGTACGGTTTTATTGTAGGGGCGGCTCATACAGTACCGCCCCTACTGCAAATCAGCTATAGCAACGGTAAGTTAGGGGCGGTTACAAAAACCGCCCCTACTGAAGCTAATGAGCCGCCCCTATAGAAGCTATCTGTAGTAGTGATATTTAGATCTACGATACTATGAATTGGAACTTATACACAATGGATTTTGTTTTATCTAATCATATCCCTATCTCACTTATGGAAACTATGTAAAGAATAAGCACTGGGAATAGCCTTAGTGTGTCCCCAACGGTTTCCAAATCGACAGCTTATTAATCTCATTGGCCACAGGAAAGAGTCCACGATAGCGCCTCCGAAATAGCTAGTTTCGCAATGACAAAAAAAGCTCTCTTAGCTCTATGATGGTCTGCGTATAGTTTGCTCCATATTGTATCTTATTTTTAATTGTTTTTGGTTAGCGATTTGGTACTCCCGGCTGAGGGCGACCTTAATGCTCTCTTTAATATGTCCATGTAAGAGAGAGACGGGGGCTTGAGGGCTTTAGGGGGCTGTTTGGTTTAGGAACTTTCTAGTCATTGAGACTAAAAAAGTCCTTTTTAGTCGCTACCAAAACAAACGGGAGAGATTTTTTGAGACTTTTTTCTATTAGTCTCTAAAAAGACTCTTGGAGGGACTTTTTCTATTAGTCCCTAGGACCTAAAAAAGTTTAGTTCCTAGAAACCAAGCAACACCTTAATATGTTCATGTAGGGAGAGAGGAGTATGCGAGAGAATATTTTTTAGAAGTGTATGAGAGATAATATAATGTTGCACTTGAGAGAGAATATCTGTTTCTTAATGCATAAATGATTTCTTTATTTTTCTCATCTCTCTTGGATAAATCTGTTTTCATATTAGCAAAATACTTATCTAGTAATAGTATAATATAATGAATATATATGGAAACTTTTCTAGTTTTTGTACATTGGTTGTACCGTCCTTATCAGGTTATTAGGTGGAGAGCAAAGGTCAAGGCACGCCCCAGGACGCTGGTGTGAATACAGTAATAGGCCACTGACATAGGAAAACAGTGATTTGATATAACGACCTGCACACAAAAATAGTCATTGTTCTGCTTAGTCCATGCTCTCCACCCAGAACTGCAGTTATTGGCTACCAATTCAATCTTTCTACGGTCAAAGAAACAGCTTGTGGAAATTCTCAAGCAAAAAGGAAGTCAACAGTGTGGCATTTTCTTCTTATCTGATCACAAAAGCATAGTTGTCTTTGACATGGAGGGAGGGAGCTCCCCACTAACATTGTTGCTGAAAACATTTGTCGCTGAAAAGTGAAAACATTTGCGCCTTGTGGGTTGGGCTTGGCCCAACAAAGCACAAAAAAACATGCCTCCAGAAAGCCCGCGGAATAGGCCCAGCTCGGGGCCCCGGAGAGGTGCGAGGTGTATCCCGTGTCCGATGGCTTATAACGGGCGGCGGGCGGCGTGAGCGGCGAGGGGACAAGAAAGTCTGATCTTGAAGAAGAAGCTCACACATTGCATCTCCTCCAAGGCTCTGTCTTCCATCACGAGCTCCCCGATGGGAGGCCCATCATGGAGAAGCTGCTGCCAGCGGCGGCGCGCGGGGATGCCGCAATGCTAACGGTGTTGCATTCGCGGTGCCCTGATCCTCCGTCCGCCTCGCCGTCCCCAGCAAGCTCGCGAGCACGCCGTCTCGAAGCACCAACATCGTCACCAAGTTCACTTCCTCATAGGTCTGCCTCCTTCTGGCCTCTCGTACTTGTTACTAGTGTTTTTTGCGTGGCGTGGGGCAGCGAGCAGTGGCCGCAACAATATTTGTAGAGAAAATGCATATAGACATTAGCTGTCCAGGCATGAGCTAAATACCACAATACCAGATGTTCAAACATGAACCAAATACAAAACCCGAATGATGGTTAGTTTGGTAAAAAATATTATCATCACAAATTGTACACATTTCTAAATGAAAACTAAGTTGTCCAAATACATAGCAGCCAGAGTTTTAATCTGGCATGGAGCGTACGCAGACAATCACGTACAACGAAGACAAAAAGTTGCCATAAAATAGGACGCGGATACAAATCGCGGTCTAACCAAAATTTGCCATAAAACAGAGTCGATCCTCAAAGCACTATCTCTAGACTGAACATTCCATGTATTTTTATGTAAATGAGTCACAGAACACACGAATAATCTTGGTAGCCTCTAGACTGAGATGGCAGAACACAGCATATTATACATACAGTCACAATACTGTGTATATGTAACACCAGAGCGCAGGATTGATGATATTATTATTTAAGGTATTGTCAAAAAATGATGGTGTCCAAGGGAAGAGGCAGCTGCTCTTGAGCTTCTCCTGAACTTGATGGCTGGTAACAGAGCTGCTGTCGAGCTTCTCATGAACTTGATGCTAAAAGATGGCAGACCAAGCCAAAATGGTCAGTTTATGAATATAATTAAAAGATGCATACATGTGGTAGCAGGACGACCATAGAAACACTAACTCAGAGTGTCGTCCAAAAAAATATCTAGGAATAATAGTCCCTATTTGGTATATAAATTTATGCAGCAAGCCAAAACTGTGCTAGAAGGTGTTCATAGAAAAATACAAAAACAACCAAATTGAGTATAGTTATCTATGTGCTAGGATCATATTAGTCCCCAGTTCAATAGGCTTACCCTTTTTTGAATCTCGTATCTTTCATGGTGGTATGAATCCACTTCCTATAATTTAGTAACTGTATTTATCTGCAAGATGGTTCAGAAGATGTTCATTTAATTCTGCCACATGTCCCACTTCATATCTGAAGAACATGACCGTAGATTGCAGTTTGAGGACATCCAAGACCATAGATATGTATGAAAGAAGACATCAGCTTAACATCAATGGTTGATTGTACTTCAAAAAGCCGTTGTTTATGCAAACCAAGGACTGGTATATTATCAGACTGATTTGCATTAGAGTGCAAGTGGCATAAGCTACAGCCTTCGAGGAAACTAAATAAGATAAGTAATGTCCTTAGTGACAAGGCATACCAAATTCATTGGACCAAAACATGCATGTAAAAAAAACATTAATTATTTTCAGAGCTCACACCAAAGACAAATCACGAGCAAGGCAAATAATGGTAATGACATATCATAATAGCAGGTGCCCAGTCTGCAAAAAATCCATGCTCCTCCAAGAAATCTTATTCTAGGATTTGTTTCACACTTGGACAGTCCAATTATAGGCATTATTTGGTTGTCAACAAGGCTGACTGAAACACAAAATTGTAGATCCAATTGCAATTCAAAAATCAATTTTTATTTCTTCTCGAAGCTGTTGAACCAATGTCATCAGCTCTTTCCATCAGTTCATCAAAGGATAGAACAGGAATATCGATAGGGAGAGCAGCACAGTGCAGCTGACCCCTTTGTCACCCCGAAGAAGGATGTAATGGCATCAAATCAAATTCTCTATAGATGTTAGCAAAAGGAATTTCAAATACAGCAACATTGAAACGAACATACCCTCAAAGATTCGGGTTGTGGCCTTGACAAGCCCATTTCGAGCTGATCGGATCCATCAAACACCTATTCTGCAAAACCAAAAGTATGTCATCGGAGAATAATCACATTTATCACTTTGCAAATATATGGACGTTATGCATAGACAAGCGGCTCCTTGGTAGTCAAATAACACACAACACAAACAAAATCCACGTAACCATCTTAAACTAATCCTCTTCGGCGCCGGTGAAGCGTGCACGTGAGTAAGAAGGAGGCGATAGTCGATTCCATGATCAAAACACAAAGCGGATCTAGCCCGACACGCTATGACGATTTGCTTGGCGCCGCTTAGTGGTCTTCGACAGTATCATCCGTCCCGCGGCCGTTATCGCTTCTTGCTCTCCCCCGGCTCTGAACATGCCACGCTTCGCTGTTGGCCTCTCGTGAGGGACGACCGATTCATGCACGCCAGCCCTCGAGCAGGAATTGGCCTTCCATGGAGGCACCAATTAGAACTCAGATCAGGGACGAAACAAAAGAAACCGAGAAAAAGAAGAAGATAGCAGAACATGGAGGAGTCAGATCCACGCGAGTAGACAATCTTCTGCAACAAAATACACACGAAAGCAACAAGGAGGGAGTGCAGCATCTACGCCGAAAGCAAAGACGAAAAACAGAGGCAACATCGATCTTTGGCAAAGCACCGCGAAAAGACAATACCGTCCAAGAAAAAAAAAAGACGGAGGACACGGATGCTCTGAGGTGCGCTGCCGTCCCGCCTCTTTGTCCCGCACCCGCATTCCTACAGCCGGGTCCGCCGGGCGCTTACCCATTACCCTGAGGCCCCTCGTCTCGGCCCACCGTTGGAGGAGCATGGAGGGAGGCCGGGGCTAAGGAAAGAGAGGAGCATGGAGGGAGGCTACCTTCACTGCTGTCTGCTGCTGCGCGCTGAGCACCCGTGTGTTGGCGGGCGCCTTTATCCCCCTGGGACGCCACACCGCCGCTGCTTCTGGGCTGACCTCACTGGCGTCGTGCCGCCGCTGCCGCCTTGCACCGCGCCTCGGAGCCGAGAGTGGAGGAGGGAGCCGGAGAGCCGGGCGCTGTCGTCCCGCTCTCGCGACCGCGCCGCTGCTGGGGCGGCTTATGGGCTGGCCCTTCGCCGCCGAGAGAGGAGGGTGAGGGAGGAGTGGCGGCTGCGACGCCGCGACAGCCTAGGGGTTTGAGGGTCGGAGCCCGGTATATATTCGGCGAGACCGAAGCGCACGGGCGCGCTGAAGCTCAGCTGACGGCGGCAGCCCCTAGCCCTCCCGATGCGGAATCCGGCGCCAACAAGATTGCCGCCGACGTGAGCCATGCCGAGGTCGGGCCGTGGCCTCGCGGCTTGGGTGCTTTATATAATGGGAGATGGCTCACTGCGCCGCTCGCCGGCCGCTGCTCGCCGGCGCCGCCAGCACGCCGCCGCGGGCGTGGCGCTCTCCCCGTCTGGCCGCCTGGGCGCCCAGGCCGCCAGCCGCCCACGCCGCTTTGGCCGCTGAAGCGAAGCGCCCGCGCCGCCGCCGGGCCGCGCCCGAAGCCGCTTTTGCGCGTCGCGCTGGCCGCCCGCGCCGCTAGCCAGCTAGAGGGAGAGAGGAGGGAGAGGGGGCGGCTGCTGCCTGGGAGAGTGAGGGAAAGGGTAGGGTTAGGTTTGGAAGCCGGTATATATATGATGCGGAGGAGGAAGGAGAACCGTTAGATCGAGGATCGGACGGTCAAAAATAATTAGGGTGATGTGGACACCCTGGCAGCCGGTTTTCTCCACAACAAATTTACTTTTTAAATGGCTGTTTAGTGCTATTGGTTGTTGTGGTGCCTAATTTTATTTATCCGTAAGAAGCAGCCTACAGCACGAAAAAAAGTGAAATTGTGAATGAAAATGGATGCTCCGCGAGCAAACCAGCAAGCAGCAAAACCAATCGAATCTTTTCTGAATTTCTGCATCTTGTACTGCTGTGACCCTGATTACCATATAGATATATACTTGTAACTTTGAGGTTAGAGCTGGCCTGCTTGATTGAATTTCTGTAAAAACTAATTTGTTCTTTTTGTTCCAGATGGTTACTGCGAACCAGTTGTCTTGTGTGCATATTATGTCCAAAATTTTCAATCCAGTCATGTATCTTATTTTGATACATGATTTTTTTTTTGACACTTGTTTTGATACATGATCGGAATGAGGATATTGAGTAAAAGTGAATGATTAATGATGTATGCCGACTGCTGTGGATGAAAACACATTTACTGATATCGTAAGAAGGTAATCTCCATGCATTTGTTTTCCCTTTTTCACTTGAAAAATACGGATCCAAAACAGAGATAAACTCCAATCTGACAACACATGTCTTCAGTTATTTCAGGTGGCAACATTTCCTAATCTACCTTCAGTTGTGATCATTATTGCTCTTCAACTGTCTTTGGCTGGCGTCTTCTAGAGCTAACTGGGAAACGCAAGGTATGAACCTCAGATGCCGTGCTTCTCTCATCATCATTTAGTCCTTGGATATGTTTTGAGCAGAACATGGCAAACCTGAAGGCATGAATCCTCATATAAAGAAACAAAATCCTTGGTCTACTCTTCATAATGGCATTCTTTGATAGCGAGATTGTTTAAATACAAATTTTGAATGTTCTCAGAGCACTCCCTATACTTGATCTACTCTTTGTAATGTTGAATGTGAACATACCAAGCAATAACGTGCCAATGCTATATACCTTCTCAATTTTCTAGATCTCAGAACACCCCTACACCCGATGAGATGTGCAAAATAACTGATTTTGCTGTTAAACTGTACCATCGAAAAACTACAGGGAAACAAACAGTTCTCTTATTTGATTTATGTACTGTTCCTTTATTTCACATAACTAATCTACTTGCATAAATTTGAACTTCAGAAATCCAGATGTCTAAGGACAGAATAATAGAGTCGAAGCATCATACATATCTGCATTTATTTAATTGAGTCAAAGTATGATAAACAACCTGTCCATTTTCAGCTCTACTTATTCACTGTTCTTTGAAAATTACTGCAAAAATGTTCCTGCTCCATCTTCCACCACAAGAGTTCTGACAAACTTGAGGTATGAATCTCTGATAGCATGCATCTCGTTGACTGCATCTTGTATCAGTGTCCGCTCTCTAGGTTGTTTTCTCGAGCAGGATAACCCAAACCCAAGAGCAATGACATGAACCAAACATTTCTCAGTTATGTTTCTTGCATTGCTGTCATAGGCACCAGTATGTCTTTTACTGCTAACTGCTATGCCTGGATTTCACGTGTTCCCAGACTTTTCAGAATGTAGGTTTGGGCCTGCACGTTGCTTGCTTGGTTATCAGTGAATTTGTTGTGGCGTCAATTCTGACTGCTTATATGGCTTTAGTAGTTTTAGTTGACAACATATCCTAAATTCTAATCTACCTTCAGTTGTCAATTGTAGACATTGCTCTAGTAAGTGTCAGCAATCGGTGCTTTCTCAAGCTAATATGAATCATGGGGTATGGATCTTGATGGCGTGCATCTCTACTGGCTACTGCTACATCTCTAATCCTTATTTGTTCCTTGGATATACTTTGAGCAGGATATGACAATCCTGCAAACGGAAATTCAGAGAGAGAAATAAAATCCTTTTTTGGTTGTACTATTCACATCGATATTCTTGAGTCAACCAAATATTGTTGGCACAGCAATGTTGAAGGTTATTTCACTAAGTGTATCCACTGGCCTTCATGTAAAAACATGCCAAGCAATAGCACCCTGATCAAGTTGTTCAGATCTGAGAATAATCCCGCATACTGTACAATATATCCAAATAATAGAGTTCCGCTATACCTTTGAGGATTTTTATATTATTTGATCTATGTACTGTTTGTTGTATTTCACATAACATTCCATTTACATAAATTATGATATAAAGAAATACATAGAATTGAAGCATCAAAGACACCTTCAATTATTTTATTTAGATGATCACCTCCAACTGCAAACATCTTGCTCATGTTCAGCTCTACTTATTCACTGTTGTTTGAAAATTACTGCAGAATTGTTCTTGTTCCATGTTCTGCCACCACTTAAAAGAGATCTGGTAAACTTGAGGTATGAATCTCTGATAGCATGCATCTCATTGACTGCATCTTGTATCAGTGTCCTCTCTCTAGGTTGTTTTCTTGAGCACGATACCCCAAGAGAAATGACATGAACCAAACATTTCTCAATTATGTTTTTCTTGTATTGCTGTCATAGGCACCAGTGTGTAGCCACATTGTCATATCTGCTATCACGCGATATTATCCGAAGAGCATCCTCTGAAAAACTTATGTAGATCCATTGGACCTCTAAACATATCATCTGTTGGGCTCCTCCCTGTAAAAATCTCGAAAGCAGCAATATGCCAAGGCTATAAACATCACCAAAAGTTGTGATGGAAGAACCTTCACCATACTCTATTTTTATGCAAAAGTAAAAAGAAAGTATTGGTTAGCATGCCATATTTACAGAAGGATTTGGAATAAAGTCAAAAAAAATCAAGAACATAAAATTTACCTGGGGCAACGTAGCCAATGGACCCTCTTATGCCAATTGTGCTACTGGAATTTTGCATAATTGTACTTTCACTTTCGGAAATAATTCTGCATATGCCAAAATCTCCAACTCGGGCACTCATGTCTTCTGCAAGAAGGATGTTGCTTGGTTTGAGATCACAGTGGATGATTGGTGGGTGACAAAGTGATTGTGAAGATAATCCACGGCATCCATGATATCAACAGCTATATCTAGCCTTTGTCCCGGCTGAGAGTATTGTTCAAAGTGGGCATCCAGATTCTATATGGAGCCAATGGTTTAAGCTACCATTTGGCATGAACTCAAAACCAATGCCTTGAAATCGACCTTGTTCATTGATGCTTGAGCAGCATGTGATGATCTTCATGAGGCAGCGGTGGCGCACCCTTCTCAGTGCCTCACATTCAGCTACAAAACTTTTAGTAGAGCCTGATTGTTGAAGGTCAAAAACCTTTACGGCTACAACAGTTCCCTCAGTTGGAAAAACACATTTGTAGACTGTCCCAAAGCTCCCTTTACCAATCAAATTAGCTTCCGAGAATCCATTGGTTCCATTTGATAAGGCATGATAAGAAACCCTTTCATATTGTTCCTCAACTATTGGTGGTGCAAATGCACCCTTCTGCCTTTGTGCTTGCTTCCTGTAGATCAAGTGAACGAGTGCAACAACAATAGCTAATAATAAGAATGCAAAGGTTGTTGCTAGAGCTATTTTAAGAGATTTCAGTTTCCGTCTTCTCTTGTTTTGCACGGGATCCGTCTTACATGGAACTAAATGAAGCTGGAGTATTCCCCACAGAGCTTGTTATTTCCGTTGATCGACACGTTAGCAAAATTTCTGAAAATCCTTCTTTTGGCACTTCCCCTTGGAGATTGTTGAAGCACAAATCCAACATCCGCAATGATGTTAAATTCTGTAAAACTGCAGGGATTGGTCCTGACAAATTGTTGTGCGCCAAATACAATTGTTCTAGTCCACTGATACTTCCAATGGCATTTGGAATACTACCGGACAACTCATTCCCTGACAGGTTGAGTGTAGTTAGAGCCTTATTTAGAAATTGTGGTATGCTTCCGTTAAATAAGTTACTGTCCAAACAAAGTTGTTGCAGCACTAAGCACTTGCCAATGCTTTCTGGTATCTCACCGGACAACTGGTTTCCAGATAGAAGTAGTTGGTTGAGATTCTGTAAGCTACCGACCTGGGAGGGAAGTTGTCCTGATAGTGAATTGTATGACAAATCTATGTAACTGAAAGGAAGTTGAAAAAATTCTCTTGGAATTGAACCGTTCATGTGGTTGATTGACAAATCAAGGGCAAATAAACTCTTCAACTTCCCTATGCTTTGTGGAATTGGCCCCTCCAGATTGCAATTTTGTGCACTAAGGATAGCTAACTTTGAGAGATTTCCAATAGATGAAGGTATTTGGCCGGAGATGTTACTATTGTACAAATAAATATTAGTCAAGTTGCCGAGCTTGCCGATGCTATCTGGAATTACTCGGATATGGAGACATCGTAAGCATCAAGTTCTTCAAGGCCCACTAGATTGCCGATGGCGAGGGATGCTTCCCCAAATCCCGTATTGCATAAGTCGAGGACTTGCGGGGGTTGTCGAGAGGTTCACTATTGAGCCCTGGTAGTTGTCCGATGAAAGCGGTGTTGGAACCGATAACTAATAGTTTGAGCTCGGTACAGTTTGACAAGGAAGCAATAAATTCCCACCCCTCCCCATCACTAGCTTCTAGCATGTTTTGGAACAAGAAAAGGCTTTGTAGTGCTTGTAGTCTCCCAATCGTGCGAGGCACGTGTCCACTAAGCATATTCTCTGAGAGCTCAAGATCCATGAGCGATGTGAGGTTGGAGAGTGAAGCAGGGATGATCCCGGTGAACCGGTTCTTATAAAGACAGAGGATTTGCATGCTGGGGAATCTGCTGCCAATATCGGTGGGAATGCTACCACTTAGCATGTTCCTTGAATTTGCAACATCTCCAAGGAAGACAAATTGTAAAGGGATATCGAGGGGCTCGGCTGAGAGAGGTTGTTGAAGCAAAAGACTAACCTCCCAGAGGTCCTTGAGGAGGCCAATGCTATTTGGGATAGTACCTTGGAGCTGGTTGTCCGAGAGATCCAGAATTTTCAACGATGTCAAGTTGGCTAGTGACGCAGGGATCCTTCCAGTGAAGCTGTTGTTCCGTAGGTTGAGCAGCTTGAGCTGCTTCAACCTGTCACCAAGCTCAGAGGGTATTTCCCCGTTGAGCTTGTTAAAATCAAGGACCATCTTTATTAGACTGGTGCAAGAGCTCAAGTTGGTGTCGAGCGGGCCAGAGAAGGCATTGCTGCTCAAGTCGATGGTGCGGAGGCGTGTAGACGCGGCGAGGCTGCGGGGATGTTCGCTGAACCCATTCGAGCTCAGGTTAAGAAACCTCAAGGATGAGAGGTTTTCCAATGGCAGGCGATAGGGCGCCGCCCGGTGAGCCCATGAGATGGCAGGCTCAATGCCACCACTCGCTGGGGCTTGCCCGGCACCTCACCCTCCCCAGCTGCAGTACCCACCGGTGGTGGTGCGGTTCCACGAAGCAAGCGGGTCGTTGTAACCCACCTCTGATTGCAGCGGCCTTGAAGGCCAGCAGTGCGGCCTCCCTCCTGCGCCTTGTGCAGCCACCAGCGTGGAGACCAGGATCAACATGGACGAGGCGGATAGCAGCAGCAAGCACAACGAAGACATTGCCGACGCCGTGCAGATGGCTTTGGTGCACATTGGGGAATAGAATTGTTGACTAATTGGTTTGTAGTACACTTGTGTGTGCAAGCACATGTAGGCTGCAGATGCCATATTTATACTAATTAGTAGTAATAACAGGGGCGTCATAATTTGCGGCGCGCCGTGTGTGGTTGCACGCTACGTACGTCAGCGGTCGTCGTTGAGTCCAAGAGTTGGTCAACAACTGCCAAACGCTGTGCCATGGCCGTGTGCCATAATCGTCAAAAACTTCCAGGGCCCTGACCTGTGATTTTTATAAATATCACTCTGTTTTATTCCTAGTTTTTCTTTCTTGAGAAATTGTCGGTTTCTAGTCCAGCCGGTCTCGTGCTAGTCGCAGTCGCAGCTGGCGGCCGTCATGATGACATCTTGTGTGGAAAATTCTTAGCATGCTAATGATTACAACTTTCTTTTATCAATTTACTATATTATATACTGATGACATCTTTTACAGTGTTAACTTTTTTTAGCAAACTTTTACGGTCTTTACTGATGATTGTCACGTGTTCATGGGCTAAAATCTATAGTTGTATATTTATTTTACTAACAAATATAGTAATGAATATTTGAGACCATAAACAAATACAAATAAAAATTGAACTAAAACTCTTAGTCTCTTCCCGTGCTACAAATTTGGTCTAAACTTTTGTCCATTTCAAAGTTTGAATACTTACACAATTTCGAGCACTAAATGATTCTCAAATAAAATGGTCGTCACCCCCTCCCAGCTGCAGTACCCACCGGTGGTACTGTGGTTCCACGAAACAAGCGAGCCGTTGTCTGATTGCAGCGGCCTTGTGCAGCCACCAGCGTGGAGACCAGCATCAACATGGACGAGGCGGACAGCAAGCACAACGACCACATTGCCGTGCACATTGGGGAATACATACTGTTGACTAATGGGTGGCCGCCTTTGCACACTTGTGTGTGCAAGCACATGCAGGCTGGGGGCTGCAGAAGCCATATTTATAATTACTAACAGCGGCGTCATAATTTGCGGCGCGCCATGACATTAATGGTTGCACGCGGTCGTCGTTGACTCCAAGTCAACACCGAGTTGATCAACACCTGCCAACTGTGGAGCCAATTACTCTGTATCCAGTGCAGCAACGTGGCCTCCTCGTCACCTTCTGTGGCAGTGAGTGCGGAGCGGCGGCAGCAAGCTCGGCGAGCGCGGCGGCAGCAAGCTCGGCGAGCGCAGCGGCAGCGCCGTGCCACCCATGTTGGATGGTTTTTGTATCTATATGCTGTGATCGATCGACTGATCGATAGCAGCAATTGTTGTTGTTGCTAAATAAACAACTTTTATTTGTACAGCGAATCCTGTAAGTTACAGGCTGTAACGTCTCTAAAGATGCGCTGGTGAACAGGAAATACACCGTCGCTGAACGAGCCTTGCTGGTTGTCCACCAAGCAACTTCACTTCGCTATGTCACCCTCTAACGTCTCTTTTGCCCAGTTAAGTGCGTTATATTCAGCTGTGCTGGTGCTTGACTGCTTGGCGGCGATCGCACCATCAAACACTTGTGCACGGCTAGCTATGTTACACGGATACTTCAAGAGGGGTGACATCCGATACTCATCGGATACTCGGATGCGGATACTTGGATACACCATTTTAGTGAGTTTTATTTTAAGAAACTGCGTATCCGCGTATCTGATACGTATCGTATTGGATACCTGTACCCGTACTCGTGTAACATAGGCAGCTAGTGCTCACCACGATCATGCATGACGCTGGCCTAATAAGTAGCGGAGACTGAAAGACTTCCTTTTAGTGGGTGTAGTGGCCTTTGATGGACCAAAAGGGTCGTTATGCTCGTTTTCTACCTTTTGTGTTTTTTTTCCCGGCGGGGACAGATTCGCTCCCTTTGGGTGTGTTTGGTTGTGATGCTCAACGTAGCCCGGCTAGCCCAATCTAGCCCGGCCAGACTTAGCTTTGCATCAATCAAGCCACCTTCACTTGTTTGGTTGCTTTTTAATTTTGGTGGCCCATTGTAGTCGGCTTAGAGATTTGAGTGTTTGGTTAGGCTGGTTTTGTTTGGATAGGGTCACCTCTTCTCACGATTTGGTGAACTTACCACCTTTGGGCATTTTATCAAACATGTGTTGGACATCTTTGGAGGTGAGCAGCCACATCATTTGCCGTCTGGCGGCCATGGAGACTCTATTTGCTGCCGTAGTGGAGGCCAAGGTCGGCGAGCTTCCCACTCTCTCACTCCCTTGATCGATTCGCTACTTCTCCCTCCCTCCCTCGCGGCTGCGTCAAGCGCGTCGCCATGGCCCGGCGAGCCCGGCTCTGCCGCCCGCCCGTGGTAGCCTCTCATCCCTCCCGTCTTGGGACGGTGCACAGCTGTCGATGTAAGCCTTCAACTCGCCAGCGGCGCTCTGCCTTGGCCCAAGCTTTGAGCCACCGGCAGTGTGCCGTGTGTGAAAGGTCCCTTTGTTTTTTGGTAATTGAGTGTCAACATTAGGTGAACTAATATGTGTGATTGAGATAATACACGGGGAGATTAGTTCACATATGATGACGTAATGAAGAGCTTCATTGCATATGAGACATGACATGGAGTCATGTGACCAAGGTGGTGAAGATCAAGACAAGGCTTGGCTTGATGGATCGGTTTAAGTGTGAAGGGCAAGTCGAGGCGGTGAAGCGATGGACCCATGGCGGTGAAGCTTAGGCAAGACTTGGCGCCGGACGGGACCCGACGCTAGCGGTGAAGAGCAAGTGAGGTCAAGATCGATGGACCAATAGTGTCACGTGATGATATGAAGTGGATCATATCATTTGGTGATCGCGTTGGTGCATGTGTTACATCGGCACTTGGAGATGGGCGAGAATGGAAATCGCCAAGGCAAAAAGGTATAACCTATAGGGCATTTCATTTTCCGGTCATGAGGAGCTTAGAGAAGTTTATGACCGGTTTTTAGAATAGATGGCGTACTATCAAGAGGGGCAAACTTGTTTGCATATCGGTCATCTAGTGCCACTTGTGCGATCTAACTGCGGCGTGTTAGGATCAGTGGCGTGCTAAGAGCTAACCGGCCTTTGAAATGATTGTGAAAATGCTAACACACATGCAAATGGTGATGTACACTTGGTGGTGGTGTTAGCACATTTGCAAAGCGGGGTGATTGCAGGGGTTGAGTTGGGTTTGGGAGCCGCTCATCCTCCGTAGGAAGCTTCTTGCCGGAGGCGCTTTCGAGAAAATGAGATGCATATTTTCTATTGCGCGGATGCAAGTTGGTGGTGTAAACATGCTTTTCCTCGTGCTCAAGTTTGGTATACTTGATGGGTAGCATGTCGAGCGAGGGCGTCGTTGTTTTGAAGAAGAAGGCTGGTTTCGCGACCGGGGCCGGCGGCTCGGCCTCGGCCAGGACGCCCGGCCGATTGGCTTCGGGGTGCATCGGCGAAGCTCTGCGGCGTTTTTCACGGGCGCGGCGGCCAGGAACGGCGACGGATGCATCGGTGCTGACGGAAGCATGCGGAAGCACGTTCGTGTGTTGACCGTGGGGCCAGGGCGTTGTCCTTTGTGGCCAGGAAAAACTTTGTTAGTGCGGCCAGGACCTGGACCCGGACTTCGCTAGTGAGTCCGTCCGGTCTCCGATCCGATCGGCGCAAGAAATGGATTTTTCCTCCCAAGCGGCTCTAACCGGCAGGGGCTATTTATACAACACTTACCCGACCTTGTGTGGGTCTTTGAGCACACTTGGGCCTTGGTGGCTTGTGTTGTGGTGCTAGAAACCCTCCCACTCACTTGTGATCGATAGAGTTCATCAAATCAAAGTGAGGGCGATTCTAGTGCGATTGCTTTGAGAGATTGCATCGTGTGGCACTAGGTGATGCGTGTTGCAAGCCGGGTGCTTGTTTCTCTTGGAGGTTGCCACCTCCTAGGCGGCAGTGGCAAGAGACTTCGTGAAGCACGCGAGCGGAGATTGTGCGCGGTGCCGAAGGGAGGATTTGTGAGAGGTTCGAGCTCACCTGCGGGGATCGCGAAAGAGCATCACTACTAGGCGTGTCTTTGAGTTACCTCACTTGTGAGTGTGGTGTCTTCTGGTGCCTTGTGATAGGCTCGCTTGAGTGGTGTCTTGCGGTAAGCCTAAAGGCATTTGGCTTGAGTGAGCTCCACACCGAAGAACCATCTAAGTGAAACACCAAAGGAAACCACAGGTGTTGAGTCGACACAGCGAGGGTAGGGGGAAGTTGGCAAGCTTCGATACCTCCCGATAAAAATCACCGGTGTCAACTTGTCTCTACTCTTCTCGGTGGTTTGCATTCTCCAAATCACAAGCTTTTATATTTGCATTCATATACCTTGTGCATTAGCGTGGGTAGCTCTTGCAATTACTAGCTTGTGTAGCTTGTTAGTTGCTTTGCTTAGTTTGTGTGTAGCTAAGTAATTTGAGCCTTTGGGTTAGGCGTGTGTAGCCTTGTCCTTAGTGCATCTAATGAGCTTAGGTTGGCTTTGTGCTTTTGCTCATTAGATTTGTGTAGGGAGCTCACCTTTGTTTTGAAGTACTAGTGCATAGGTTTGTGTGACCTTGCAATAGAAGCGATTAGGAGCTCAAGCTAGGCTTATCACCTCATTTGCTTTGTGTAGGATCTTTTGTGAGGTGATATAGAGTCATAGCTAGAGGGGTGAAGTCTTGGCTAAGCGAATAGTTTTAATTCCGCATTATATTTGTTGCGTAGGCACAATTAGTTTTAGAAAGGACTATTCACCCCCCTCTAGTCCCCATCTCGACCCTACTGATTGTGCGCGTGGCCTGCTCCTCTCGGGGCCTCGCGGCTCTCGTGGCACCTCAGGGCCCCCCACCGCGCCCGGCGGCTGCGTGCTTCAGCGATCCATGTGTGCGTATTTATGCGGCTAGTCGAGGGAGGACTCCGGCGTCGGCGTCGGGGCCGGACGGGGCCCGCAGCGGCGTCGAGTCGCCGGCAGCGGTCGCGGTGCACCGACTCCTCAAACCACGGCGCGCGGGCGTGCGCGTGCCGGCGCTCATCTCCCTGCAGCGCCGCCCAGCGGCACGGCCCGCCCACGGTGGCGCGCGTGCGCGCTCTTCGCTACGCTCCCCGCGCTCCCAGCGGCCCTCGCCATGCGGTCTGTGAGGGAGCGCCTCACGGGACCCACCGGGGGCAGCGCCCGGAAACGCTACGTCCGCCCATTGGATCCGGACGCGTGTCTTCGTCGAGGCAACATTCAAACCCGGCCAGCGCCCTAAAGCAGCGCACATGCAACGATGCGGCCTGGGGAATTAGCCACCTAGGCAACCACCGATGTAAACATTATCTCTCTCCTTCTTCTATAAAAGGGGAGTAATGTCTCATTAGAAAAGATTCGGTTGGACCCCATTTTCAACTCCAGTTCACGACGAGAAAAGCTGCTCACCACTACCACGCGTAACCACGATCGTGGGGCTTGAGACCGCTTCTCTCCCCACGACGCGCTTTCGCAAACCCCTACTGCGAGGGCTCACCTTTGGCGCTTGAGTCAACACAGCGTGGCCCATTTCCCGCTGGGCGTAGGGCCCGTTGGCTGAACCAGGGATAAACGCCCGGCGTCCGTGTCCATCTTCGCGCTACGCCATCGAGGGAGGAGAGCCGCGCAGCCTACAAAATTTTTATTACCCTGCGGCACGAGGCACGCCGTTCCTCGAAAGCATGCGGCGGTTAGGCGCCCGGTAGAGACGCAGCGTATGTGCAATCCGCATCTCCACCAACCCTCATGGCGTCTCGCCTCCGTTTCCACCACGCTTTCAGCGAACAGCGGGCTCCCGTGCTGAACTCCCGCTATTCTTTGGAGCGGCATTACGTGGCGCTTCGGCCATGACTTCACGAGATGATCCTTACGCGGATCCTACGAGCTGGAGGGAAAAGCGACTGCATCGCCACCCGCGGCGTGCCCACCATCACGCGATGCGTCGCGAGCGCGAGCAAAGCGAAACCACCAGTGGCGCAAAAAGCTTCCGAACAGCAGTTAGAATCGATGCGACATTTCCCGACGCAGAGCTTGCGAAGGGCTCCGGGAACCCTAGGCCTCGGGAAGATCCGTACCGGCGTCCACTGCGTGGAAGGATGCCCGAAACCTAATCGCCGGAAAGCGCCTCGCTCGAGTCATGCGGAGGAGTCACGTGAATCCGCGAGCGCGAAACCTGATCGAAAGCCGCCGCCCGAGGAAACGCGAGGCGAGCCTCCCGTGGATTCCGCGGGAAGCGCTACCCCATGGATATGCACTTTCCGGAAGGGCGCATCGCCCGAGAGGATGCGGGGCGACCCCGTCGCTCTCCGCCTCCTCGGGATTCGATTGGGGCACAGGCGGGGAGGCTGAGGACTTCGCTCTACAGCCCGGAAGACGAGGAACTTTTATCCAAGCATTGGCGCTCCTTGCACGCAGCGATGAAAGGCGAATACTATGACCCCACGAGGAATGCTTCAGCGTCGAGGTCCCGCGCAAGATGAGATCAGATTCAGCGGCGTGTCCAGCCCGGGGCGGCGTGGGCGTCTTTGCCCGGCAGAGCCCGTACCGGCGGCTTCCGCCCCGTCCGGCCGTACTTGGCGCCACGGCTGCCCGGCGAAACGCCTAGCGCAAGATTTGCGAGAGCGGATTGAGAGCGGAATCGCGTAGCGACTTCGGCGGCCCGAAGCGGAACATTCCGCGAGCAGAGCCCGGCGTGGGCGCCCGAAACACCTCGAGCCCACGGAGCGGCGTCGCAGCGCCAATGGGCGCCACACACGCGACACTAGCAGCCCGTTCAGCGAGCAAGCCTCAGCGTAGCGGCGGCGTCATGTTGATGCAGCGAGATGCCGAGACCCTCTACGCGAGGAAAAGCGCGTGGGGAAGGCTGCGGCATCTCCCTTGATAGAGCAGCCTGTACAGCGAGCGAGGCTTCGGCCTCGAGAGATCGCGCGTGACATGCCGGCGGCGAGAGAAGTCCGGGCCAACCGACAGGCTCAGCGGCCCCGAGCAAGCGGGGCCCTCGGCAAGAGCGATCCGGGAAGCGCTGACGACAACGCGCTTAACCCGTCACATGCAGGATGCGTATGGAAGACCCCACGCCAAGACCCGTCACCGAGGTGCGCACCCGACCCACCGAGGCGAATCGGCGACAACGAGCCTTGGCGGAGGCAGCCCACCTGGAGCATTAGGCGACGGCGAGACGAGCATACGCCCGAAGACCGGTACTCCCGGAAACCTCGGGCCCGCGAGGCCTTCGAGGACATCGAGGAGAGCACCACTCAGCGTTTGAGGCCACCTAGCCACCTGAAATATCACGGGGCTTCGTCACGAGGTATGGGTACGGGCGATTATGTTGGCTTTGCCCGATTTCGCGAGGGCACATGATGACAAGGTGATAATCGGGGAATGCGCCCACTGTACCTCTCAGGAGTACGCGAGCTTGGCGGAACACCTTAGCCCAACCTCATATCAATTGGGCCCAGTTTGGTAAGGACCTTCAAAGGCAACTTCAAGGCACGTATCTGCGCGCGGGAAATTCACGGGACGCCCGGAGCTGCCGACAAAGTCCGGCAGAATCCCTGGCAGCGACTACATCCGGCGTTTCTCCAAGCGGGCCAAGGCTCCCAATGTGGCGGATTCGGACGTCGCAAGGGCCTTCTTGGCCGGCACCTCATCACGAGACCTCGTGAAGAAGGCTGGGGCGCGGACTCCGGCGAACAACAGGCCGATGGACATCGCCACCAAGTTCGCCGCCGGTGAGGAGAGTATCGGGGCTGTTCATCCCGGGGGCTGGGCGGGGCAAGGGGCGCGCATGGAAGAGGCGCAGGGATCTCAACCTCGGAAGCGGGGAAGAAGAAAGAAAAAGGATAAGAGCCGCAAGGGCAAGGGGCCATGCCGCCCAAGGGCAGCGAAGACATGGTGGCTGCGATTCGATCGCAAAGGGCCCGGCCCCTGCCCAAAAACGCCGACGACATGCTCAGAAGCGTGCGCGAACCATAGCTACCGGTCAAGCATACCCTCGGGGAGTGCAAGAAAAGATGCGCCAACATTTCGCCAAGCTCAAAGCCATCCCGAGGGGTGAAGAGGAAAAGAGGCTCCGAGGGTGGCGCCAAAGGAACAAGGAGTTCAGAAGGTGAACAAGCTGCTTCATGATCTTCGGCGACACCCGGCAACATGTCCATGCGGCGGCGCAGAAGGCGTCGGAGGTCTACGCGAGGCCGGCAACCGAAGGCTGCGCAAGTGGTCGCCGCGAGGCCATCACCCGACCCGGTCGGATCACCCCGGCACATCGAACCGGGGGCTTATCCCGCGGTGGTGGATCCCATCATCGCCAACACTTTCGGCTCACCAAGGTCCTTATGGGCCGGAGGGGGCGACCTCAACCTCATCTCTGAAGAAACCCTCGACCTCCACCGGGGTAGACAAGTCCAAGATCATACGGAGGGCGGCATTCAATGGCGTCGTCCCGGCAGCGGCTTAAGCCCCTCGGGCCGAGATTGACTTCTTGGGGTATGCTTGCAGAACCCCTCGAACTTCGGGGAGACTCTCACATTTGAGATTCTTGGGGTCAGCGGTACCCCACCACGCACTCCTCGGATGGCCTTGTTACGCCAAGTTCATAGGCATCCCGAACTACGTACCTCAAACTCAAGATGCCGGGGCCAAAAGGTGTCATCACCCTTTGGCCCCTCACACCATCATGCATATGAGTGCGGCGTGGAGGCGTGGAATCTGCCCGAGGCACTTCGCCATTCTTGCGAGGCACTCATTGCCCGGCAGAAAAAAGCTTTTGGCGAAATGCGGCCCGGCACGAGGCCAAAGCGCGCAGCGGCAGGAACTTCGAGCCCTCTTTCGGACGCGAAGAAGATCCCCACTCTATCCCAAGAACCCGAAGGAGAAGGCTGGCGACCATCGGCTCGGACACGGATCCAAAATAGGAAGCGGTGCTGCGTCGACTTCCCTCCGTCGCGAGCGCCCTGAGCGTTTGCATAGGGGACCCTCGGACATCGCGGGCATGCAGAGGATATGCGTGAAAGCACTCCCTAGATACTCGGCGGGCTCAAAAGCCCGATCATGCGGCGCTGACGAGGGGCGAGCCGAGGGCTCAAGAAGGAAGCGCATACCCTCGGGGGCTCAAGAAGGCGCCCCATGGCGGTCACGCCCAGCAATGGCGGTCGACCCGAGTCCCCGGCGGAGGAAGCAGCTGTTGGAGTACCTCACGAGGTGAGCTGCCGAGACAAGACGAGGCTTCGCCCGGTTGGCCGAAGAGCCAAGTCACTGCGCTAGTGGAGAAAAAGGGAACTCTACAAGAGAGGAGCCTCGGGGAGTGTACATGCGATGCATACCCTGGTGAAGGCAAAGAATTGCTTCGTAGACACACCGCAGGGGGAATGCGGTCACCCGCTGCCCCAGAGGACTCTAGTCGGTAAAGTCTTGAGGCAAGGCTTCTCGCGGCCCTCGGCGGTGCGGGGCATAAATCTAGTCGTCGCGTACACGCAAGGAATGCCAATTCTGCAGCGGGGCGCATCTCCGGCTCAAGCACGCAAACCATACCACTTACCGTGGCCATTTTGCGGTGTGGGGACTCGACATGATTGGACCCACGAAAAAGGCCGGGAGGACACACTCACGTCCTAATTAAGCCATCGACAAGTTCTCCAAATGGATTGAAGCCCGGCCCGTGGTGAACCCTCACCGGGGGAAGCGGTGAAATTCTTTCACGGATATCATCTCCCGTTTAGTCGAACTCCATCATCGCGGACAAGCGGAACCAACCGTGGGAAGAAATTCCTTGACTTTTGTGGCGACTATGGCATCCGGGTCGATACCCGGCCGTAGCTCACCGAAGACCAGCGGTCAAGTGGGCGTGCCAGCGGCATGATCCTACAAGGGCTCAAGCCAGAATTTTCAATGGTGAACGATGCGGCAAAAGGTGGTACCGGGGCGCCATCCGGTTCTATGGAGCCGAGCGGCGAAGCCGAACCCACGGGATTGGCCCGGATTCTTTTCTAGTCTATGGGGGCACGAGGCAATCCGCCCCACGGACATAGAATCACTGGTCCCGAGGCTGCGAGCATACAGCGAGCAAGGCAACCAGCCGGGCGAGGCAAGATTCCGCGAACCAAGTTGTGGCTTAGAGGCGTTGCGCTCTTTCGTAGCAAATATCGGCGAGGCTACGCGCCAAATATCACGCCAAGCGGTGAAACCTCGGGGAGCTCAAGTCCACGACCTGCGTGCTTTCGTGAAAGCAGACAACAAAGGAGCGTCACAAACTCCGCCACCACAGGAAGGGCCTTATTTCATCGCGAGAAATACTAAGGCACGGGACCTACCAGGCGAAGAGCGAGAAGGCGAAATCTACTCCAGCGCTGGAACATAGAGCGACCTCGTCGCTTCTACCCTTAAATTCCGCACTAGAAGTCAAACACACATTGTTTTTTTTTTAAACTCAATAAAAAAGATCTACATCTTTTCACGAAAAAAGTACTTTCGTGCAAACCTTAAGGAGTCTTAGCCTCGTCGATTACAAGACTAAAACTCCCTCGGGGGGCTACATGGGGCCCCCTCGAGGACCCCTCCCCTCGGGGGACCCCTCCTTTTCCTTTTTCAAAACTTTTTTGGGAAAAAAAAGTTTTTCTGCTCTTTCGAATTAATGTCGTTTAAGTTTTGAAGGTGGCGCAACGCACAAATCAAAAGCAAGATACCCGAGGCAAGCGGATGCGCCCCTAGTGGCACCCGTATAAAGCGCCCGATGGCGTCCGCGATTTACTATCTCATGGCGGAGAAAAGCAAGCGACCCGGCCACACAATAAGCGAGAGATTGGGGGGCATAACCTTAAAACATAAGTGCACCGCCAAGGCCATAGACCTCGAGGCGGGCGCCATTGTTTATACACATCCATCTCACAAGCTCAATCTTTTCATGCAAGGAAGGATCGAGGGGGCAAGGGAGGCCTCATCTACTAGCCTCACGGCGGCAATGAGGGAAGCTTTGGCATGAGCAGCGCCCTCGGCGGCTTCTTCTCGAGGGTGGCGTCGGACCCGTCGGGCGCATCCTCGGACATGGCGTCCACCATCTCAGGTGTCCGCCTCATAGGTGGACTCTATGGGGAATGCGAGGGGGACACACCTCGTCCTCAAAAAGCGAGGCAGCGGAGAGTGGCGCCATCCACAAGTTATATAGACTTTGGGTCTTGGCGGCATCGGCATCCCTCTCGGCGGGATCAACCTCCTCCTCGTCGCCGGGCGAGGAAAGAAGCCCCGCCGCGACACCGTCCGGCGTCTTGGACTCCATCGGGGAAGTGGGGGCCGAACCCTTTGCCGGGCATGTGCGAGATCCGGATTCAGGAGGCTTCTCGGGCTTCGGACCGAAGGAATCCACCCAAACGGCGCTCCCGAGGCGGCTAGCGGCCGAGAGCCCAACCTCGGGTTGTCCGCCCACGGCGGCGGGGAGAAGTCCAGCTTGAGGCCTCTTCCGGCTCACTTGGCGACTTGAGCTCTGCTCCGGCCCTTGGCGAGCAGCGCGGTATTCACGGCCTCGGTCAGGACCTTCTCCGCCTACGGCAACAACCACCAAGACAATATTAGCGAGGCAGACGAAATCGAAGGTGACAAAAGCCCACGGGGGGATAAGGCATTACCTTGGCACCCGGTTACCCGGCCCGGCATGGCGCCATGCTCGGTCGCAAAAGCGACCTTTGGGCTGGTCCTTCTCCTTCTGTGGGTTTCCCCCCGGACACCAGCTTCCCCGTCTGCGGGTGTTTAGAGGCGTCGCACATCTCCTTTGCTTCTTCGCCTCCCTCTCGGGACTGTCCGCTTCGTCATGGGCCTCCCCAAGGGCACGGAGGCTGCTGCCCGGGCGTCCTCGAAGTCTTGGCTCATCAGGAGCCATCTCGGCGGCTTGACGGCTTTGTCGGCCTCGGACCCCCCGGCCCGGACAAGCTCTGCCGCTAGGGCTTTTGTCATTTGGGACTCCCTCTCCTCGGCGGGGGGCAGCAAGCGGGGAGGTCTCGCTCACGGGCCTCGATCAACTTCACGAGTTTGACCAAGGGCATTCGGTTCGGGGCGTTCGGCGAAGAAGGAGCTGGGACTACTCCCGGAGGGGGAGAGTCTGCGACAATACTACTCATCAAAGCGCCCAAGCACAAAGGACATGCGGCGAGGGGGATGGCCATCAAGATACTGCAGCGTCGACTTCGCGAGGGGTTATGGTCTCCGATCCTCGCTAGGCCCTCGGCGGCCCAGCCCGGATCGCTCATGGGTCCTCCCACTCCAAGACCTCGGGACGATCATCAACAACCAAACAACGGGACCCCGGGCATTTCGCCCCAGGGTCGGAGGCCGGACCCCAGCGAGTTGGCTGAGGGATACATCTCCCCCCCACCGGCAGCTCCGCTGACTCACGGGAACCCCGAACCCGGTAGAAGTCGAGGGGCCCTCGGGCTGACCCACGGCTGCAGATCTCGTCATGGCGAAGACGGCAGCTTCGCCAAGGGCGCCTCGAACCGGACGCGTGGAGCGGCGGGAAGTCGGGGGTTGTATGCGGCTCGTGCGCTCCAGGTCGGCGAAGTGCAGAACAGCGGAGACTTGCTGGCGTCTCGGCTGCGTCGAAAGAGCTCCTCTTGCGAGAACTCGAACAAAGGGGCACGCCTCCTCGGGGTGAGCGGCCACGACCTCCTCGGGCGGCGCCACTTGCTCACGGCTTGAGCTGGTGTCCCAGTGGCAGCGGCCAGGAAACTCTCAGTGTCGATCATCGTCAGGTGGGCGGCCAACCCACCATCGCCACCATGGGCACATGCACGCCTCGGGCGGCCTCGAGCGGTCGGAGTCTAGGAGCCCGACCCACCTAGGAGCTCGAGGCTGGCGCCCGCAGAGGAGACTTCGGCGCGAGCCATGAGGCATCTTCACGGGCGACCCCGGCTGCGCCCGGCGGAGGTTGTGCACTAGCCTTTAGGGCCTTCTTGGAGTGCGAAGCAGCAAGCGGCCCCGTTTCCTAAAGTCAAGCGCGCGTCAAAACAAGGCAACCATACGCGAGGAAAGAAAATCAAGATTGCAAAGGCGAAAGAAACTCCGCAGCTCGAGGGATCAGCCCTCGGCAGCGAGCTTAAGGATGAGGCTGCGACCTGGCGTTTTACGCACTCGGCCTTAGCGCCCGTCTCCCCACGGCAGCTCATGCGCCGAAATTTGGATCGGGGCGGGGGTGCGCCCGGCTCGTCCCCGAACCGTACTCAGCGTCTTGAGGTACTGCGTGGCGGGAGGCGTCGGTTCTTCCGCGGGCCTCACCTGCGGCAGCGAGGTGCAGAGCATGGCCAACACCAATGGTCACGAGGGACTCGGCGGGGAGAACCCTCGGGCGTCGCGGGTGCCCGGCGGTTCCCGGCGTCTGGGCTCGGGGCACCGGGCCGTAATGGAGCCCAGGCGGTCGGGAGCCCCATAGCTCGGTCGGCCGAGCTGCCATGTCGTCGTCGGGGCGAGTTCACACAGAACTCATCACTCCGGGTTGTCGTCCTCCTCGTTGGTCGGTATGGGCGACTTCGCCCGCTTTCCGATTGCTTTCGACCCGGCACCTTCGCGAGCCCGTTCCTCTTCTTCTTCTCCCTCCTTCTTGATGCGGGGCCTCGCGGCTTGTTCGAGCAAACGCGGTTCGCGGCCGGCGATTCGGCGTCCAAATGCGGAATGCGGGAGGGAAGTCCGCGATAGTTGATCTACGACCACCTGCGAGGAGGGAAAAAGTGAAACCGCCATGGTAACAATGCACGAAGCAATGCAAGAACACGAAGCCAAAAGTACTTACGGGGAGATATACCCTCGGTCGGGGGCATGGGGATCACCGGGGATATGTGTGGGGTGTTGGATTTGCGCATCCCTCGCCTCTTAGCGCGGGCCATCGGTGGAAAGCGAGAATTCCCGACATCGGACGCAGCGTCAAGACCGGGCGGCGTCGAGCGCCATCTTGCACGATGGCGAGGCGAGCCATCAACGGCGACAGCGGCGCCCGGTGAAAGCGGCGACCATGGTGGCGGCATTCACCTCCCTTCCCTGGGCATGGGGACCGCTGCCGCCGGCCTTCCAACCGATGGTGATCCTCCGAGGGGGGCGTGATTCCACCACGTGAGCGTGCTTGAGGACCGCCCGGTATGCGGGGCGCGCGTTCCCATCGTGCGGGGAGGTAGAACCACCCGATCTGCCATCCCGCCTTGTTGAGGAGGTGAGCTTGATAGGATAATACCCATCAGCTGGTTCGGCCCGTGCGCTCGCCGCGGACTTAGGCCTTTGCTGACCCAACAGCGCAATGCCCTCTCCGTGGTGGCCTGCGCCAGCGATCGCGATGTGGGGTCTGCCTTGAAAAACCACAACGAGAGGTCCCAATGCGGCTCGATCCCCGAGGGAATCCCTCACGAGAGGGGTGACGAATGGCAACTTTGGGAGATCGGGGGCAGGTGGTGGCTTCGACTTCATGGTAGTGGAGGATCGCGGGATGAACCGACCGCCCGGCATCCGAAAGCCACGCGGTGAAGATCCATCAGGCTCACCGCGTAGCCGTCCACGAGGGTTAAGCTCCTCCTCGGTCAATGCGGGCAATCCCACTCGGCGGCGCTTCGGTGGATGGGGGGGGGAGGAGCCCTTCTCGACGGCGGTGAAGTTTCTCCTCCTCCGCCGTCGGCCTCGGCCCGCACGGCGTCGAGCACCTTCCTCGGCGCCGTCACCACTACGGCTGCGCCATGGATGAAAGGGAGATGAAGGGTGGCAACCGCTAGCAACACCGATCACTGGCGCAAGGCAAGTGAATCTCTCCCTTAATCTCTCCCGCACTATCTCTCTATCTCGATTGCTTTACGGCAAAGAAGGCAAAAAGCGATGGCAAAGAGCAAGGGAGCAACTATCGCCGCCCGCGCATTATATTATAGGGAAGGGAAGGCGAACGCCCGGCTGGAAAGCAATCGAGCAGACTCACGGAATGGGCGGCCACGATGGAGCGGAAAGCGGCTCATCCAGCGGCTCGGCCGCGCGGTGGAGCCGTCAAAGGGCATTAATGCACCTTGGCGGTGCCCTCGATCTCCGCCCACGGCAGGAAAGCGCGAGAGCCCGCGTCCCATCCGGACTTGAGCGAGCACGCCGCCTCGGCCTCGGCGAGAGCGCCTCGTCTCCCGGTCGGGGAAATACAGGTCAGGCCATCCATACCAGCCGGCGCCCGACCCTAAGGGGCAAAAAGTCGATCCGATGGCGGTTCCCGCCCCGGCGGAAACCAAAGCGAGCCTGGTGACACACCCTACGTTCGAAGTTGCGAGTACGGGCCCGCGAGGGGTTTCTCATGGTCGCCTCGGGATAACCAGGCGGGGGGCGGGGAGGAAATGCACAACCCGGCTATACAGGGCCCCACAGGGCTCTGGATTTCTGAGCGTGTTTAAGGCCCTTGGTTTGCTTATAGAGATGTCCCATCCGTGGGAGGCCCACCGGGCCCTCGGGGGTTAGTCGCCCAAACCGGGATGCGCTAAGCGGTCCCTTGGTTCTCATGGGGTGAATCACGGATCACATAGCCGACCCTTGCTCCGGCAAGAGCAAGAGCACCAACTTAAACAGACGCGCTAGCTGTTCGCGGAGCCCGACACATTAAACTACGGGGCATTGTGGCGTGTCTCCCCTCCCTCCTCCCTTTCGGGGGGGGCGGCCAGGAGGCGTGTATGATCAAAGTCGAGGAGGCACAGGTCGACCTTGCGCGCACAAGCACGGGCCTCACCGAGCCACGCAAAAACAAACACGCTCCCGCACAAACAGCGCAATTTAAAATTTGTTTTGATCTTGCCCAGCGTCGCGAGACATAAAAGACCTCGAGAAGAATCCGCCATTCCATTCGAGGCCTCGAGCTACACCCAGCGGGTGCGCTCAGCAGCACCCCTTGTAGGCGAACCACCGAGAAACAACAAGGCGGCAGAGGCAGCGGGAACCCCAGGCGATCCTCCTCGCTCGGGGGCTCGAGAAAACTTCTTGTCGGGGACCTAAATATTGGGCCTCGAGGACATTCTCAAACTATGAGAATTTGCTTAGGCCTGCCAAGGCCAGTAAACTTCCTTTGCTATCATCCCACATGGAGGGGCGGCCCGACGCGAGCGATGGACCCGACCATTGAGCCCACGGCGTTTACATGGCGGCGGAGCAGCCCATGAAACGGCCTGGCGGCGAATGGAGTCACCAGCGTCTGAGCGCTGCGCTCACGAAGGACAAGGTCAAGGACCTCTACCCGAACGGCGAACCACGGCGTTCCCGTCGACGCCCGATCAAACCATGGCTGGGGGCTCGACCACCGTCTCCAGGTCGCCAGAGGCTGGCCTAGCTCACCGGCCAGGGAAATCTCCGATCGTCAGAGGGTGGCCTAGCTCACCACCCTCGGCGCAAAAACTCCGCCCGCCCGGGGGAGACCAGCTCTCCATCCTCGGGTGAGGCAGCCCTTCCCGTCTGAGGTCGCCCGACCCTCGGGCGTGGGAGGTTCCGTCGGGAGGAAGGGAAACGCCGCATTCAATGCGATGCCGCGGCTGACGGCGGCCCGGTGCCATCGATTACGCCAGTCAAATCGGCTGCGGAATCGCCTCCCCAATCCGGCGATGGGACACAATCTTTGAGCCGGTGGCGTGTTCGCCACCGACACGGAAACCAAGATGACCTTTTTGTTCATTTCCCCGAACACCGTCAAAAGCGCCACGTTGGGCCGGACCCTCGGGCACGACACGCATAGCGGCAACCCTTTGGGACCGGCCCTCGCCATGCGGGCTGTGAGGGGCGCCTCACGGGACCCTCGGGGCCGCGGCAACCGTCCGCCATTGGATCCGGGCCAGCGTGTCTTCGTCGGGGCAACATTCAAACCCGGCCCGCGCCCTCGGCGACGCGCACATGCAACGGTGTAGCCTCGGGAATTAGCCACCTAGGTAACCACCGATGTAAACATTATCTCTCTCCTTCTTCTATAAAGGGAGAGTAATGTCTCGATAGAAAAGACCGGTTGGACTCCATTTTCAACTCCGGTTCACCGCGGAGAAACGCTACCACTACCACCGTAACCCACGATCGTGGGGCTTGAGGGCCGCTTCTCTCCCACCGCGACCCTTTTGTAACCCCTGCAGGCTCACCTTTGGCCTTGAGTCAATCTGGCGTGGCCGCGGCCCGGGCGTAGGGCCCGTTGGCTGAACCGGGATAAACGCCCGCGTCCGTGTCCATCTTGCGCTTCGCCATCGAGGGAGGGAGGCACGCAGCCTACAAATTTTTATTGCCGGCACCCGAGGCACCCGCCGTTCCTCGAAGCGCCGGCAGCATACGCTCCCTTATTTGTATTGTGGTTCAAACACCATTATTCTAGTCGGGTCGTCAGTAATGGAGCACGTGACCAAACGTACCACACGTCCCACACCCACTAAGCACTAACGATGTGCGAAGACGGACCAACGTAGTTGATGCATGAGCGTGAGTGTCGCCGGTATTGGAGCACTCGCAAATTCATTGTCACTGAATAAGCTAACACATAAGGAAAATAATGATGTGACATAATAAATTATAAGAAGACGAGTTTCATCCGGAGGAAACCAACGCGCATAGGTACTACTGCATTGGAAGCTAAATGACTAGCTGTTTGGTTGACTCACATGTAAGAGTATTGTTAACAAATTGCGGGAGGGAATGGAATTTAATACTGTTTACTCATTTTGTTTGGAGGCGTGCAGGTAGGGAGACGGAGCAGCGTAGATGCCAGAAGCTTCGTGGCGTGCAGTGCAGACCGCGTGGGGGCGAGACGGTGGAGACCGAGGCGTCACGTAATCAGATAGAGGACCGGAGCTGGCGCTATCAAGCATGTACGCAGCGTTATCTGATTGTGCGTTTCTAATAACGGGCCAAGCCCAAACAAACGATTGTATCGTTATCATGTCACGGACGTATTCAGGTTGCGTTACATTTTTTGCTCAACCAAACAGCACGTGAAACTTAACTGAAACCATTCATGGAATGCTTTTCAAAACACCATGCATCATTTAAATATTTAAGCAGATCTACGATACTATGAAATCGAACTGTACACTATGGATTTTTGTTTTATTTAATCATTCCTATTATCTCACTTATGGAAACTATGTAAAAGAACAAGCACTGAATAGCCGTAGCCACTGCTTGGTTTTAGAGTCTTTTTGCTGTTGGGACAAAAAAGTCACTTTTAGTCTTTAGGAAACCAAGCAGAGAATTTTTTTTGAGACTTCTCAATAAAAGTCCCTATAAATACCTTTTGGACGGTTTTTTTTTCTAAAAGTTTTTGGGATTAAAAAAAAAAATCTTACTGACTTTTCAATCAAACAGGATCTTAATGTGTCCCCAACTGTTTCTAAATTGCTAGCTGATTAATCTCATTGGCCACAAAAAGTGTTCGCGATAGTGCATCCGAAATAACTAGTTTCGCACCCACAAAAGAAAAAAGCTCTCTTAGCTCTATGATGGTCTGCGTATTGTTTGTTCCATGCTTAATCCATGCTCTCACCACCCAAGAGTAGCAGCTCAATAATCTTTGTATAGTCAAAGAATCAGCTCGAGGAAATCCTCGAGGAAATGGAAATCAACATTGTGGCATTTTCTTCCTTCTATAATATATCTTGTTATAAAGTATTTTTTGAAATGTATCTGGTCATAAAGTAGGAGTCAAAGAATCGAGTCGACCTGCACCTCTCAACATGGAGCACTCCGATTAAACTATTTCCTTTTGGGTTGGGCTTGGGCCCAACAAAGCGAAAAGCAAACATGCCTACACAGAGGAGTGTCATGTTTCAGTCAGGGCCGTGTTTTCTGTCTTTCAGCCCAACACTGAACACTCTGTCAAGAAAGCCCACCACATAGGAGGCCTGACTTGGGGGCGCCGGCGGAGAAAATGTATCCCCGTGGCCGATGGCGACAACGGCGGCGGGCGGTGGTCAGCTGGCGAGGGGCGAAGAGGAGACCGAGTGGGAAGAAGAAGCTCACACATTGCATCTGGCTCTGTCCATCATGGAGAAACTGTTGCCCGCTGCTTAGCTGCGGGGAGGCCCTGAGGCTGTGGTCAACCGGCGAGGGGGTGAAGAAAGACCGAGCAAGCTGACACATTGTCATTGCATCTCCTCAAGGCTCTGTCAACACGAGCTCCCACAACAGCAGGGGCCCATCATGGAGAAGCTGCTGCTCGTGGAGGGGGAGGCCGCAAGGCTATGGTGCCAGCGTTCGCGGTGCCCCGACCTCCGTCCGCCCTCGTCGTCCCCAGCAGGCTCGCCAAGCACGCTGTCTCCAGCACCAAGGTCGTCACCAAGTTCACATCCTCTCAGGTTAGGTCTGCCTCCTTCTGGCTTCTGGTACCTGTTGGCTGTTGTGGCTGTTCTGCACTTGTTGGTGTGGCCCTAAAGCGAACCACCCCCTGGTGAGACAGGAAACACACAACGTGGCCAAAATCACCCACAAAAGGTGAACCCGAAACTGGTTCTCTCTAGTATTGATCTCTGGTGTCTCCCCCTGTTACAATGCCCCGGGGCTGTTATAGTCGTAGACTCTTACATTTCCTTTTCTGCCCTTCTACCTGCCCTAGGCTCCTCGAGCTCCTCTCCGGCGTCGGGGGCAGAGTGGTCCTTTTGCGCCGGCGTGGTCCTCGCCGCCCGGATGTGACACCTGGGAGGTTTGAACAAACAGCTGCGGGCTGAGCCCCATTCGGACCTACGCGAAAGACCCGACAACATCCGTCCGGGCGCCCCGCGAACCGTCCTCGAACCGTCCGGGCAGGTGACCCTCCCGGCGCTAAGGACGAATGTCCGGAGATTCGGCCCTTTTGGTCGAATGCCGACGCCGCCTCCTCGAGGCGAAGCCGTCGGAGCTCTGGGCGATGAAAGCGCCCGCTTAGAAAAGCCGTCGGCATCGATCTCTCCTGGAACTGGTGAGCAGCGCCCCCCAAGCCCCAGCATTCGGCCTCGATAGCCGAAAGCGCGGGTTTCGCCCCGCCGTGGCGGCTGCTCCTGTTTCGTCGGCGGGCGAGGGTGGGGCAGGGCCGCCCCGGAGGCATTAGCCCGAAGGCGAATCCAGGTCTTTAGGCCATCTTTGATCTGGTTTCTCCACGAGCCGAAAGTAGGGGGTGGGCAGGTTCGGCCTCCCCAACAGCACTGTTGGTGGTTGTGGCGCCTCATTTTATTTAACCGTAGAAGCAGCACAAGTGAAATTGTGAATGAAAATCAATCTCAGTTTGATAAATAAATGGATGATCTGCAAGCAAACCAGCAAAACCAATCGGACACTAACTGCCATATAGACGACCTAGTATGTTTGAGCTGGCCTGCTTGGTCGAATTTATGTCAAAATTTAATGTTTCCTTTGTTCCAGATGATTGATTATTCACAGTTGTGTCCAAAATTTCAAGCCAGACATTGAAATGAGGATGTGGAGTAAAAGTGAATGAATAATGATATATATGCCCACTGTTGTGGAGGTTCAGACATTTACCAATATCTTAAGAAGGTAGATCTCCATACAATTTTCCCCCTTTTTCACTAGAAAAAATGAGATCCAAAACAGAGAGAAAATCCAATTCTGACAGCATATGTCTTCAATTATTTCAGGTGGCAACATTTCCTAATCTACCTTCAGTTGTGATCATTGCTCTTGCAAATGTCTGCTTTTGGCATCTTCTATGGCTAACAAACAGGGAAACACGAGGTATGAACCCCTGATCTTCTGCATCTCTCACCATCATTCAGTCCTTGGCATATGTTTTGAGCAGAACATGGCAAGTCTGAAGGCATAAATCCTCAAGTCAAGAAACAAAATCCTTGATCTACTCTTCATAGTGACATTATTTGACTCAATATATAGCAAGATTGTTTTAAATACGAATGTTGAATGGCCTGCGAGCACTCGCTATACTAAATCTACTCTTTGTATAATGTTGAATGTCAATGGCCTGCCAGCACTCCTATACTAGATCTACTCTTTTTAATGTTGAATGTAAACATACCAAGCAATAACAGGGCAATGCTATATACCTTCTCAATTGTCTACATCTCCAGAGCTCCCCTACACCCGATGAGATGTGCAAAATAATTGATTTTTGTGTTAAAACTGTACCATCAAAAAAACTACATGGAAACAAACAGTTCTTTTTATTTGATTTATGTACTGTTCCTTGTATTTCAAATACCAATCTACTTGCATAAATGTGAATATGAAACCCAAATGTCTAAGGACAGAATAATAGAGTCAAAGCATCATACATATCTTCATTTATTTAATAGAGTCGAAGTATCATAAACAGCTTGTCCATTTTCAGCTCTACTTATTCACTGTTGTTTGACAATTACTGCAAAATCATGCCTGCTCCATCCTCCAATGCAAAATCATCTGTCAAACTTGAGGTATGAATCTCGATAGCATGCATCTCATTGGACGCATCTTGTATCGGTGTCTGTCTCTAGGTTGTTTTCTCGAGCAGGATACCCCAAAGTCACAATGACATGAACCAAACATTTCTCAATTATGTTTCTTGAATTACTGTCATAGGTGCCGGTGTGCAGCCACATTGTCGTATCGGCTATCTCCCGATTTTTATCTGGAAGAGCATCCTCGAGAACTTATGTAGATCCTTTGAACCACTAAACATATCATCTGTTGGGCTCCTCCTGTAAAAATCTCGAGCAGCAATATGCCAAGGCTATAAACATCACCAAAAGTTGTGATGGAGGAACCTTCACCATATTCTGTTATTATGAAAAAAAGAAAAAGGGAAGTATTACTTAGCATGCCATATTTATAGAAAGAGTAGGTATAAAAAAGAAAAAACTTAGGATTTACGGAGCAACATAGCCAATGGACCCTCTTATGCCAATTGTGGTACTGGGGAATTTTGCAAGATTATACCTTCACTTTTCTGAAATGATTCTAGATATGCCAAAATCTCAACTCTGGCTCTCATGTCTTCTGCAAGAAGGATGTTGCTTAGTTTTGAGGTCCTTGATTGGATGATTGGTGGCTGGCGGTGATTATGAAGATAATCGAGCATCCAAGATATCAACTTGACTATATTAAGCCTTTGTGTGAGGCTTAGAGTATTGTTCAAAGTGGGCATGCAGATTCTATATGGACCAACGATTCAAGCTACCATTTGGCATGAACTCAAAAACCAATGCCTTGAAATCCTGACCTTGTTCATTGATGCTTGAGCAGCATGTGATGATCTTCATGAGGCAGCGGTGGCGCACCCTTCTCAGTGCCTCACATTCAACTACAAAACTTCTAGTAGAACCTGATTGTTGAAGGTCAAAAACCTTTACAGCTACTTGCCGGTTCCCTCGGCTTGAAAAGCACATTTGTATACTGTCCCAAAGCTCCCTTTACCAAGCAAATTAGCCACGAGAATCCATTGGTTCCATTTGATAATGCATGATAAAAACCCTTTCATATTGTTCCTCAACCATTGGTGGTCGAATGCGCCGCTACGCCCCGTGTTTGCTTCTTGTAGATCAAGTGAGCGAGTGCAAGAACAATAGCTAATAAATAAGAGTGCAAAGGTTCTTTGGTAGTGCTATTTTTTGAGGTACTTCAGTTTCCATCTTTTTTGTTCTTTTTCACATTGCATGGAGCTAAATGAAGTTGGGTTACTCCTCCACAAAGCTTGTTATTTCCGATGATCGACATGTTAGCAGATTTTTGAAAATCCCTTCATTTGGCACTTCCCCTTGCGGATCATTGAAGGACAAATCCAACTTTGACAACGATGTCAAGTTACGTAGAACTGCGAGGGATTGATCCTGAAAAATTATTTTGTGCCGGACACAATTGCTCCGGCTTTGCGTACTTCCAATGGCGTAGGAATGCGTGCCGGACAACTCATTCATTGGCAGGTTGAGTGTAACTAAACCCTTGTTTAGATTTTTGGGGTATGCTTCCGTTAAGTAAGTTACTATCCAACATAAGTTCTTGTAGCGCGGTGCATTTCCCAACGGTTTGGGTATCTCACCGGATAATTGGTTCCTGATAGAACCAATATGTTAAATTCACTAAGCTACCGACTTCATAGGGTATAGGTCGATAGTAAATTGTGTGAAAAAGACACCTAAAGCAAGAAGTGGTAGTGTAAAAATCTCTCTAGGAATTGGCGGAGTTTAGGTGGTTGCGTGACAAATCAAGGGTTAACATACTTTCAAGTTCCTAATGCTTGGTGGAATCGGTCCTCTAGATTGCTTACGATATGCATGAAGAGAGCCAACTTTGAGAGGTTTCCAACGGAGAAGAAGGTATTTGTCGACAAGCTTGTTTTGAACAAACCAAGCTCAGTCAAGTTTGCTAGTTTTGCCTATGCTATCTGGAATTTCTCAGATATAGGAGTATTATAAATACCAAGGGTTTCAAGGCCCGCAGTTGCGATGGTGAGGGGATGCTTCCCCAAATCCGATGCTGCCCAAGATGAGGGGTTTGTAGGGTTGTCGAGAGATTCACTAGTGAGCTTGGTAGCTGTCCGGTGAAATTGGTATTTAGTGGCGATATGTAATAGTTGGGTTGGCTGCAGTTTGACAAAGAAGTGATAAATTCCCACCCCTCCCCATCGTTAACTTCTAATGTGTTTTTGCCACCCAAGTGCAGATATTGCGATGCTTGTAGTTTCCCCGTAGTCTGAGGCACATATCACTAAGCATATTGTGTCCAAGGTAGAGGTCCTCAAGTAGTGTGAAGTTAGAGGTGAAGCGGGGATGGGCCCGGCCCGGTTTATCATATAGTCAGGACGTACATGTTGGGGGGCACATTTGCGATATCAGTAGGAATGCTACCACTTAGCATGTTCCGCTGGATCTGCAACATTAGTAGGGAAGACAAGTTGTAAAGAGATATTGGGGGCTTTCGCGGGAGGCTTGTTGAAACTGAGATCAAAAACAAAGGGTCCTTGAGGGCGCCAATGCTATCACCGGGGATAGTACCCTCGAGCAGGTTATTAAAGATCCGAATACTCAATGATGTCAAGTTGTGATGCGGAATCCTTCGATGAAGCTTCTGTTGTTGATTAGGCTAAGCTGGCTGGGCAGCTGCTTCAACTTGTCACGAGGAGGTCGAGGTATGTTCCGCTGAGGCTTCGTTAAAAATCAAGGAACATCTCTATTAGACTAGTGCAGAGCTCAAAGTTTGAGGGGTGTACGGAGGAAGGCATTGCGTCTCAAGTGCGGGCTATGGAGGTGGTGCGCGGACGACCAAGGCTCCACGGGGATGTTCAGCTGAACCCATTGGACTCAGGTTGAGAGTCCTCCAAGGATGAAGAGAGGTTTCCAGCGGCAGATGACAGGACGCCCGGTGAGCCCATGAGGCGGTAGGCTCAGCGCCACCCTTCGGCGGTGTGTGCTTGGCACCTCACCCCCTCCCAGCTGCAGTACCCACCGGAAGTACTCTACCAGTTCCCACAAGCAAGCGGGTACCGCCCGTATCCGCCGCTGATCGCTGCAGCCTTGAAGGCCAGCAGCCCGAGGCCTCCTGGTCACCTTCTTCAGCGGCAGCGGTGATTGCGGATGGTGAGGAGGGAAGGATAGCGGCAGGAGCAGCAGCAAGCTCAGCGAGCGCAGTGCCGCCATGTCACGGCTGCTCTGGTATGTGGTGACTGGTGAGTGTTAACAACTTCTCCGTGTTTGATAATGCGTAGAAAATGGTTGCATTTGGATTTATACTGCAAATCTCAGATGTACTATCAAAGTTTTTTTTCTGACATGTAGGGCGAACGAACGGTCAACAATGCTGGCTGGTGCACAGCTGCTCACTATAGCCATGACAGATTGTACAGTAAGTACTGTTGAAGATTGAAGACCAGGGCCGAAGACGACCGGAAAGACTCGAGTCGGCGACCGACCAAAAAACAGCGCTGCTCTTTTTTTTTTTAACAAGTATATATTATATATTAGAAGCCAAATTATAAAGAGGTCCTCTAAGGGAAGACCTGATTACATGATGATCCTATAACGAGGAGAGAAAGATACTTGCTTGTCGACTAAAGTGCAGTTGCGAGGGCAAATTTGCCATTGAGGGGGTATCGCATGGGCGTCAAAGACGTATGCACTCAGATGGACTGACCCGGGCCAGAAGCGTCGGTTAAGAAGGTGGATGGAGCCATCGTGGGAGGAACATGCCAGCAACGGAGGAGGATTTTGATGTTGTTGCCGAAGGCGGGAGGCTTCGAACCAATAACTTCGGATGGAACAAGTCATCAAACCACCACCTTAAGTAGCTGTCTTGTTGGTGGAAGGACACGAGAACCCATAGCTGCACACCATGTGCTACATGGCATCTAACAGGATACAGATCCGAGCGCACAAAAACATAAAGAAAAAAAGAAAACATAGGGCAAACTGGGAGCCTTGTAGAGTCCTCCGCACACACACGGCTATGAAGAGGTAACCTGCATGCATTGCGCCTGCATGCATTGCGAGAAGGAATGAGAGAAGGACACGTAGCACCTTTGCATGAAGCGTCTGCTTTGGTGGCCGGTCCCCAAATGCGAGAATTTGAGCCCCGCGCGCATCACTACCGGATTACCGCTGATATCCGTGAGCCCGGCGCTCCGGGGAAAGACCAGCTCTGTCGCGGGAAAGGATATCCGGGGGTAGCTTACCAGTTATGGATTGTGAGGAAGCGCAGGGGAAATATGCGGGCCTATTGCAACACAAAGTTAGAACCACGGGAGAAATAGTATTCAGCGATAAATGAACCTTAAATAAAAATATATAAACCCTCAAGTCGGGCATGGCACAGTAAGTGGTTGGCGCTCGCGTATCCGCCGGGCCTCGGCGTGCTCGGGCTGAATAACTTCTTTGTCACTGTCGCGGGTTGATACGCGGCTATCCTGCCTATATAGTACCGCGGGTGCTTACTTGCCTCCTCTGGCGTCATGGCGATATCCCCTCAATGTCATGTGGCGCGCGGGGATCGAAGGTTTCTCCATCTTTGCTCCTAGCGCACGCCCGGTGTGGCCCTCTTACGATCTTCTGCGTAGCTGTGCGGGTTGGTGTAGGCGCCGGGCCCGGCCTACCGAGGGGGTTGAAGAGCGAGCGGCGGGATCTTATACACTGCCCATGTGGGAGTTGGCAAAGGCCTCGGCGTCGCTGATTGGCGTGCCGTATTATGCGCTCTGTGATGCGAAAAGAGAAAAGTAGCCTAGAATGGTAGAAAGTATTGAGTTGCACATACGAAAATAAGAATTGGATGACTTTTACTTACGTATCTAGCTTGGTAGGAGGCGGGGTCAAGGCTGCTGATGGTGTGGTACACGGCATCGTAACGCTTAGCCCGGTCGATGATGGGTGTGGACCTCGATGAGTGCAGTATCGACCCACTTCTCCACACAGAAGCTCCCGGCTAGCGCCTATGCAACAAGCACCACTCAGCGGAATCACCTCTGCAGGGACGCACCAAGTATAACCGCAGGTTATAAAAATCACATTAAGCATAGTGCAAACTTGGTATGAGGCATTCAATATTTACCTCCATGTATTGTTCTTTGGTGGGATTGATCATCGTTTCCATTCTTGCTTGCTCGAGGCCTATACTGTTCTCCTTTTAGCGTGGCGCGATCATGCGGCGGCGGCGTGCCTGCGTACACCACATGTGCGCCGCATGCTTGAAGCGTGGCGTTTGGGCGGCCACT
>JADLZK010007459.1:0-36914 GCA_015847255.1 Hyparrhenia diplandra
GATATATAGAAACACTAGAATTTATGATATAAAATGAATATTATTAATTATAAAATATACTCTTGTATTAAATTTGTTGGAGGTATAAGTAATAATAGTATTCACTTTAGATTTAATCAAAGTTACAAGCTAATTAGACTTGCGCAAATTTTGTAATTAGATATTTTTGTGTACCGATGGAGTAGTACTCCTTATACTCCCTCTGTCCCTAAATAATTATCGTTTGTGTTTTTCGAGAAACAACTTTAATTAAATATATATTAAAAAATATTAATACCTATGATACATGTCACATGTAAGTTCTTTGGGAAAATATTTGAATCTAGTTTTTAAGATTTGAAGATAAAAATATTGCATGCATTTTCTATCATCCGAGTCAAAACTCGTGGCGCTTAGCAACGGCGACAGTCTTTGGGACGCAATCTTTGAATCTATTTGTAAAAATATTTTACTGCAATGAGATTAGGAGAGAGATGAAGGAAACAGCCGTGTGCCGTGTCTGTCAGAGCCGCCGCTGTCAGAATAACAAAATGCCCTCAGAGCCCCGCCGCTGGCCCGCTGCCACGCCGGGATACCCGGCGCCAGTCCGCCACCAACCAACCGAACCCAAAGCCAGCGCGCGGCCGCCGTGGGTACAAGTCTACAAGACTACAAGAGGCAGTGGCAGTGTGACACCCAGCGCCCCCCGCGTGCGGACCGAGAGGCAGTGCGTGCGGACCCTTGCCCCTCGCACTGTCACTTCTCACTCCCTGTTCGTTTCATCTGTCGGTGGTCGTCGCGCCGCTTCATCTATCTCTATCATCTGCAATCTCCCCAGACCCCGCATTGCAGTCCCCATCCCCCCCCACTCTCTCCAGTCTCCTCCTCCTCGCGTCGGCAGCCGGCTCGGCAGGCAGGGCCGAATCGAATCAATGGCGGTCGACCCGCGGCAGGTGGTGGCGGGCTTCCTCACCCTCTCCATGTTCGTCATGCTCGGCAACATGATCAAGCACGACCACTTCTCCCCCGTCCCCGAGGTTTTTATCCCCCACCCCGTTCCCCTCTCTCTCGCTTTCCTTCCCTGCTTCAAATCTGGACGAGGATCAGTCGCTCGTTTCGACGAATCCGTGTTGTATTGTTTGGGCGACGGAGGTTCAGATGGGCCCGCGGGTGATTGGTTCCGTTGGTCGTTGATCTGTGTTCGTCCTGGCCGGTCTGCGCAGAGTGTAGTTTGTGATTGGCGTTTCCATTTCTGCTCAGCTCTTGCCAAATCTCAAGCGGCTTGGGGATCCAATGCTGAAGCCGGATCTTGCAGTGTACTAGTGTGGGCCTTGACTTCTGGGGGGCTTAGCTAGGGTTTATATTAATTATTCAATTCCAGTCCATAAGCACGTTGCCCCAAGGTTATATTAGGTAGGTGGTCAATGGAATCAGAAGCTCGGTATCTGTAAACTATGAAAAAGGCCTGCTGGTGCCTGGTGGGCCGCATCCTTGAGAAGAAAACACCAACCGGGGGATATCATAAAGCAAAAGAGGCAGTCCTTATTCTTAAATTTCTTTATTGCAAACAGTCACTATCATCAAACACATCTTAAAATTTGAGATAGCTCCCTCGGTCTGTCCATCAGAAGAACAAACTGGTATCCTCAACTAACCGGCTGCATCTTGTATGTTAAAGTAAACCACTGAAGTATTAAGCAGTCTTTGAAAGGATCCAGATTGTTGCAACTGATTCAGGCATGCCATAACCAAAATCCATGTTTGCAGGAGATGGGCTTGGAGACAACAGGTTCAGAGTCAAACACAATGAAGCTTGACAACAATGCTGAAATGAACAGCATTGATACTGCTGGAGTGGGAGGACCTGATGGACGCTATTGAGGAGGTTAAACCTTGCTGGACCAAACCAACTCCAAGTAAGTAATTCCAAATTTCTAAACCTTACAGTCACAGGTTCTTCAGATCTGATCCTTTACCTGAATAACGTGGTTACTGATACTACTGATTACTGCAGAAAATCAGCCATCTAATGGCTATGTTACCCTCTCCTTGACTATGGGCCCTGAATATCATATCTCACAGGCGAGCCTGGAACTCTGAACTTTTTTGGCATAATTGATTGTGTACACATCTTCATATTCTATTTGACTGAATACTTGGAATAACATTTCCCAATTTTTGTCTGCAGATCACAGATGCTGTGGTTGTTGCAAGGTATCTAGGTGCAACACTTGTACTCCCAGACATCAGAGGAAAAGAATTAGGAAATCAGCGGTATGCTTCTTTAGTTCTTTTGACAAGAAGACAAATTTCAATTTCCTTAAGATGAACCCTGTTGCAGATACATAAATGATGCAATATCTTGTCCATGTAGTATGAGCCTTTAACTTTCCTAGGAATTCATAATTGTTTTCATAAATGCCACAAATCTTGCTCATCTCAACTAATGACATAAGTTTTGTTTACAGAAAATTCCAAGACATGTACAATGTGGATAAATTCGTGAGGAGCCTGGATGGTGTTGTGGAAGTAATAGATGAAATACTTGACGAAGTGAATGCTAAGGAGCCAGCAATTATCAAAGTACCAAACCGTGTGACTGAAAGCTTCATCACAGACACCATCCAGCCCATCTTCCCAAAAAAAAAAACAAGTACTTAAGACTAGCGGTCATTTTCTCATCAGTAAGTTTAAGGCCAAAGGGAGGCGAATAACAAGGACTTGGATGCGACTGCTTGCCTTGCAATGTTCAGTGGCCTCGAACTGAAGCATGAATATTCTGAAGTGGCCAGAAAAAAATGTTGGATAGGATTCAAGAATTAAGTAAGAAATCAGATGGGAAGGTCGTGGCAATCGATTTGAGGACCGACTTGCTGGAAAAGAAGAGTTGCAAGACAACCAGAGGCGCTCGAAGAAAAGGCTGCTATAACCCTGAAGAGGTTCTGGCTTTCCTCAGGAATGTTGGCTTCTCTGCTAATACAACCATCTACTTGACAGAGACATGGTGGCACAAAGGCCTGAATGATCTGAAGGAAGAATTTCAAACACTTATACCAAGGCAAGGAACTTACTACGCATCTAATGAGTGTCAATTATATTTCTATTTTGTCCAAAAATTTCTTCCTAAATGCTAAATATTCAAATATAATATCTTGCCTTGCCATGGCATAAGCTGTCAATAGTATTCTGTCTTATGGTAACTGAGATAAAAGCCAGTCTTATATTGCATAGGAAAACAAACATAGAGCTCAGGGGAATACACCCAGTTTGTGCATTGCTTTGTTTTGGGACTTCATGTACACAATCATGCTTTTTGGTAAATTAACTAGTATAAACTTTTGTGTCTCTGCAGGATGACATTATGCCAGCTGAGAACAAAGGTGAATTCCTGAAATCCAGCAATGCAGACCTGGCAAGGGCTCTGGACCTTGAGATCTGCTCACAGAGCGGCGTGTTCATCCCTGCAGTCGCTGGCCTGTTCTACGGGCATGTCGCAGGTAAGAGGATCGCATCTGGCCGCACCCAGATCATTGTGCCTTCTCAATCCAGCACCTCAACTCATGCTTCAGACTTCCTCTCCACCTACATCTCCAACAAGAACCACCTTGCCTACTCATGCTACTGCTAGTGTGCTTTTGTACTGCCATTAATAAGATCAGCTGAAGTGAGCCGCAGGGCAGTGCTCTGGGTGCATATACAAGTACCTCTCGTTAACATGATGTTGTACACTAGATAATGTTTGTTTGTTTTTGATGAATATTAGCATATGTTGTGTGTTGCTTACTTGTTTGGACATTAAACTATGGAACAACAGCAAGGAGCATAAACTGCTTGTATGCTGTACCTTGTAGCGCCCATCATCTTATGTCTTCTCACCAGTTGAGTTGATGTAGTAATTGCTCTGGAAGTCCCCATATGGGAACTGTGTATAAGTGTGCGTGAGCTTTTGCGATTCTGCTGTGTGGATTGAAATTGCGATTCGACATCCTGGAAGGCGACATTTCGATAGTGCGGCATCGAGATTTGGGGGACCTGTTTGGCGGAGCTTTTGGGCTGAATCCAAGCTCTTCAAACTGTTCTTTCACAGAGAAGTTACTATGTGATAAAGTGATTTTATGAAAATAAGCTAAGGAGGCTAGGAGCTGAAGCACAGGTTTACTTTTTCACTTGGAATTTATGGTAGACAATCACAAATAATCAATTAAAAAGCCAGGATGGTAAATAGTAATTACTTTTTAGGAGATCTATCTTTCAGTCTGTGATGCAACCAGCAGGTGCTCATCACTTCAAACTAAAAATTCCATGAATCGCCAGTTGCAGAATACATGTCACATCCATCCAAAACTTTACATACTGATCCTCTTCAGAAAAGCCACGCCAGATTTGATTTGCTGTAACCAAAGGTGGGGTAGCTGAGTAGTGTGGGGCTTGTATTTGGAATTGGGAACCAACAAGCACGGCTCACTGCGCTCCAGACACGAATTAGCTCGACCGGAGATCGCCATCAGTCTGCCATGCAACCAAGTGCTCATTGCCCTCGAGCGAATCGTTCGTTGACGCGGGGCTCGGGCCCCTGCCCATCTGGGTGCGGTGCGTTTTGGGACACCGGCGGGGGGCGTCGAAAAATCATTCGTCTTGCGGAAATATTTATTCAAATTATAAAATAAAATAATCGCATGGCCGGCGAAATATTATCCGATTGATAAAATAAATGCGGTGAAAAATATAAATTATATTTGTCTAAAAAATTTGAATAGCGGCAATTTGGCCAAATTCAATAGTGGTCGCCAAAGGGATGACAAACATCACCTGCGGGCGCCTGCCGGGTCATATGCGAGGGCCGAGAAGCTATAGACATAATTAGTAGGGAGGAACCGCCAGGGCATGTTCAAACAGGCCTTGCGTTTCGCTAGACAATCACAAATAATCACTTCACTTCCTGGTAAATAATTACTTTTAGCAGATCTATCTATCAGTCTGTGATGCAACCAGCAGTGCTCATCACTTCTGTCAGCTCGCCAGTTGCAGAATCTGCACAGAAAAGCCACGCCAGATTTGTCGGTGTCCCAGCAGGTGGGGTACTGCGGCGGGGCTGTTCGTGTTTGGTTGGGTCCCAAGCAGGCTGACTGGCCAGACACGAATCTCGGACGTCCGATTTCGATCGCATGGTGCTGAAATCGTTGCCCACGAGGCGCGTTGAGCAAATGAGTAGCCAATCGCGGCAGCGTCCGGGGGGGCTCCCCACGGGCTCTTGCTCCCACTCCCAGAGGCCAGAGCTGTCGTGGCATGGGCGTTGCGTTGCGCCCCGGGTGAAAGACGCCGTGATTGCCTGCTCTGCTCTGCTTGCTCCAGGGTCAGGCCAGGCCGCGGTCCCTGCGGCTTGCAACGGTGGAGAGCGATGCATGCTTTGAAGCCTGCCAGCCTCACTGGTCACTGCTAATTCCGCACACGAGCAGGGTCTCTCTTGTTTCTCACCGGAATCGGGATCGCAAATATTCGTTATTCTTATTCTCCAATCTTCATTACAACACGGCGAGGAGCCCCGGAGAATGCACGCGTGCAGCAATAGCGACGAGCACAGGGCACAGCACTACTGTGCAAGGGCCGCCTGTCTGGTACAAAAAAACTGCAGGGCGCAACACAACAACCAATCGACTGTCTTCTAATGGGTCGGTCAATTTGATGGAAATTCATAGGGAATGTAGGTTTAGTTTCAACAAATTACAAGGATAGTACATGAGCAGGCTATTCTAATAGTACAAATCTGCAGTGACGCACCCCGCGCCATGAGCAGGGTCTCTTATTTCTCTATGGATTGCGTCTGCATCTGCATATATATATATATATATATATATATATATATATATATGGGGGAATGCAGGCCCTGGCTGTTGGCCTGTTGTTCAGCTCAAGCTACTGCTGAGGATCTAGCCTGGCCCAGTGACACAGCCCGCGGATGCTTCAGAAAACACTGATCAAACAGACGCCGGGGAGGCAAATTAAACGCCCTTTGATCTGCAGTGCTGCACTGGCGGGCGGGCGTACCTGCAAGTTTCAGCTCTTGCCGCCTTGCTCTTCATCTGCAACATGCAACGCAATGCACGTAGGCACTGGTGTTAGCAGCACATTAATGCAGTTAATTAAGGGAAAATGATCAGCTGTTTAGATATATAGTGGTGAATTACCTTGGTGTGGTTGTGGTCCTCTTCGACAAGAACAATGCTTGAAGTAGCTCTGGAAGGGTCTGGCAGGCACGGGGATGAATTTCCCAATATAGGCGAGAGGCCAACTGCATTCAAAATGGGCACAAATAAATCAGAATCTAGCTGTGGGGAAGTAAATCAATCAAGGATGATTATTGGTCTGTTGTCAAATCAGAGTCAGTGCTTCAAAAGCAAATTAAAGGATGGTTCAGTACGTTGATTCTAGCCAACAGTGCCCTGTATTTGACTTATTGTCTGACATAGCACAGAACATAACTGCAAGTTATATACTTTGGTTGATGCAAATGTGATAACTTTGAATATTTTGTAGGTAAATATACTGTAAGATTAGCATTACAAATTGTTGGGAATTCGTATCGATAACTATACTTCCTTGGTATCAGCGATGGGGAACTAACCAGAAACAATAATGATTGGGTATATCGTTTAGATCAGATCATCGAAAATCCTTATGGAACAGGAACACTAAGTACACCGTAGCCTGTAGTCATTTTGTCTTGAACGCAAAAGTAGCATACATGCATACCTCACTGCGCCAACGGCCATTGATAGCAACCATAGTCTCCAATTAAGTCTAGCAGTATCGAAGAACTTTCCGAGGAACTCGATTATCAAAATCTGCCAGAGAGTGTAATACTTAATAATTGCCATTCGTCAAACCATGTAATTAAAATCATTCAAATGGAGTAGCATGTTACCTGAAACACAGTAGTTGCAACCACTATGGCCATAAAAAGGTGGTTCTTTGTAACTCCCTTGAAGACATTCTTCTCTTCAGGCTTGCGAGCATTGAACTCATTGAAGATCTGACACAAATGGCACGGCAGGTATGGGAAAACAATTCTATGGTGCTGTCTAATAGACTTACCAAGCTGCTAAGAAGCTGTAGAGTACATATGGTTCTCGGTATAATTTACAGGGCGATATATCCAATTTTCTTTCTGTATGCTGAAGCTGAAGCTACAAAGGACCTTGCAAATTGAAGAGAAACTTATAACTAAAACTTCAAATTGGAGAGCGACCAACTTACTTGGCAAAAGACAAATGCATTAAAGACAAAGGTATTTTTGATTTTCTCAGCTTGCTCCCAACTTCCATTCTGTAAACAAAGAATCCTTTTTGCCATCAAAGTTGAAGATGAGAAGAACTGCTATCTGGTACAGTGCCTGCAATGAAGTTAGATATGTAAAATTGAACATGGCCTTCGACAGGATCTGTTTCAAGACATAAAGATGAGTAGACAATTAGAGACCTGGATAAAAAGGTTTCTCCACATAACGTTTGTCACAAGAGGTTCCCTGCGGAAGTAAATTAGAAAGTATAATATCATGCTGCTTTTGCACAACACCTAACTATGAAATAGAACAGAGTACGCAAAACAAAAGTGTTGATAGCCATCATGGATGTTATGCCATGCCTTCGACCGACGGGATGCCTCTTCATTAGGTTGTCTGTTGGTGGTTCGGTTGCTAATGCAAGAGCTCCGAGTGTGTCCATAATAAGGTTCACCCAAAGAAGCTGACAAGGGGAACAATAAGTAGACAAAAACAAACAAACTGAGCATCATTTGCAAGAAATGTACCAAATAAGATTCCTTCTAGGTCTTACATTAAGTGCTTTGCTATATTTTCTAGAAAAATAAAAATCTATTTTAATAATCTGTATCCAATTCCCGTAATAAATAATATGCATCCAATATTTCTAATAGACACCAAATGTTTGCCATATGCCTTCTCATGCACGTGACATGCTAAACCCCTCCAGTAACAAGGTAGAGGAGATATAAAAAATATAAAAGTAAGAAATATTGGATCACGAGGAAAGTCTGAACCTCAACAGCATTCAGAGGAACATCCCCGGAGGACACAGCAGCAACCACATTTATAACTAGGGCAGCAACATTAACAGTAAGTTGGAACTGGATAAACTTTTGAATATTTGCATAAACGGACCGGCCCCATCGAACAACCTGCAAGGAGAATTTTAAAATAAACATTCACACTCTAAAGTCTAGACAGATGTTATGAATAACCATTAAGTATCTCAATGCAAGCGAAGTATAAAATCAGCAACAATATCTTCAGGTATGGGCTGTTACGGTAACTATAAACGTTTATTATATTGTTTAATGCATTTTGTCAACAAACAGAAAGATCACCAAAACAAACATGACAGTGATTTGATAATATGTCACGTTGACAAACTATGACACTATTCATGCCAATAAGCAAAGGCATGATGCATGCTGTGACGAAAATTTACTGTGACACATCAAATCTTGGTTAGAATGCCTTATTCTTTGAAGCTACAGAAGATAACCTTGACCACAGAGGTGAAATCATCATCCAAGATTATAATGTCTGAGCTTTCCTTGGCAACTTCTGTTCCTGATATTCCCATTGAAAGACCTATATCAGCCTATATGACAAAAAGTTCAGGATTAGGAGAACGTCATTGCAGAGGTTGACTATCATAGGAATGATAAAATTTTGGACTGGCCTCATGTAATGCAGGAGCATCATTTGTGCCATCGCCAGTAACGGCAACAACATGGCCCCTTCTTTTTTAAACATTGAACAAGCAAAAAGTTTGTCATTTGGAGAAGATCTTCCCATTACCTGCAACAGACAGTTGGTTGAGTACTTGAGTAACTGATATTAAGAAAATTCAAAAGTACCTCTCATGTCATTGACGAGTTTTTAAATTAGGGGAAACCCCTTTAATACCCCAAAACAATCCACTTTATCCTTTTAACCCACTATTTCAATTGCCCTAATTTGTACCCCTAATGACTTTTCATTATTGTTTCTCCAAATACAACTTAGTTTTAAGTTCAAATTTTGTGGGAAAATAACATGACATCCTATGTTAGACAAATACATTAAGAATTATCATCATATTGTCCATAATCTTTGTATTTCTAGAGTTAATTTAGTATTACATGCTCCTAATCTATAAAAATACTCATGAAAAATTCTTAATGTACCTTTCATAACGTACGCTATGATGTCCTTTGTCACTCTACAAAATTTGAACTTAAAACTAAATATGTATAGGGACAAACAAAAATAAAAACTTACTGGGATTGGAATAATTGAAATAGTTTGGGGAGTAAATTGAGCTGAGATTTTATTGTTGGGATTAAGCGAACAGGGTGGGATTGTTCAGGGTAGTAAAAATGGGCTTCTTCCTTTATTAAGTCCAACCAATCAACTAGTTTTTAATATGGTCTAGTAATGACATGTTATTAATTAAAATGAAAGGTGTCGCAAATGTTCGCTAGTTGCATTATAAAACAAAGGAGAACCATCAATTTGAGCACAAAGAATCATTGTAGTCCAGCCACATCCCATATAACATGAGCCTTCTTTGTCATGGATAACAGTAGCTCCAAATTTACCATAGATCATAGTAAAACATTTTGCCGAGTAGGCAGGGTCTTATGTGGAGCTCTAAGTTGGTGCAATGTTAGATAATGGAGATGATTTGCAGCCAGTTTGCACTAATCAGGGATGCACGCAGCTAGTTATTCTTTAAATTGTGTGCGCTAGGATTTGAACCAACAACTCCACCGTGACACCAAAAGTATCAACCATTGGATACAATGATGTGTCGTATTGAAATCCATACTAATCATATATAAGTGGAAAATGTACATTATTAAGTATTTAAGTATATTATTGTGATTTAAATATAAATGGAATTTACATTGACATATAAATGGAATTTACATTGACATATAAATGTAACATAATGAGGGAGATATCAATGGAATTTACTGTAATTTTGTCAGCAATATCTTCTCGTGCAGTTTCAGACATCTCGCGGAACACTTTCCCTTCTATTACATTAGGTTCCGATGCAGCATCTTTTGCGTCTAATATTCCACACTCCACAGCGATGGCCTTTGCTGTTTCAACATTATCTCCTGTGACCATGCGTACCTAAAGTAAAAAAAAAGGGGGCGCAAAATGGAACAAAATCGAAATAAATCAAAATAGAACAAAATTGAAATAAATATTTTAAGTCATGAGAAGAAAATTATGTTCCTAAAATGAACTTAACATTGGCACATTGTAAATACTATTATTCAAAGCACAGTATTATCCAAAGCAAAAACAGCTAAATAGATGGTCATGGTTCATGATCTGGACTAACCAATATAAGCTCAGACCTACGTTGCACCCCGATACGGTTGGAAATCGACGATCGGTATCGGATACGTACGTGATCCGATATGGTATCGGAGAAAAAGAGAAATAAAAATAATTAAATTAAATCCCGATACTCCACCGATACTTGATCGAAACTCCACCGATACTTCTCAAGCCCAAAACACCTCAAATTGAAGCCCGTCATCTCATGAGCCCATTTTTTGGCCCATTTTTTTTGCCCATTTATTATTGTGCTGTTTTAGAACCTAAAAAACCAATATTTATCATTGTGCTGTATAAGCATCCCTAAACCAAGTACCATGATATATGTTTCATGTCATTTGCCATTTCTATTTGTTGATTGTTCTTCTAAAGTCTATTCTGTCATGCATATCCTTGTTTTTGGTAAATTGTTGTATCAAATTAAAAATCGGTGCAACTTAGGCTCAGACTAGAACAAACGGATGTAATACGAAGGTGAATGAATGCATGATAAATAAAAATGTAGAGGGCAACATAAATAAGTACAAATGACAAAAAACCTTTACACCAGCAGTACTGCATAATTGTACAGCATTCCTCACTCCTGGGCGACAGGGATCCTATAGTAGAAGAAACACTTATAGAAGGGTGAATACTGAATTCAATCACTGGGAAGTTACAAGTTATGGACAAATATGAACAGAATACAAGCAAATAAACAAAAAGCAGAGTTACTTGGCAGAATTATCTAATATAGAGTGGGCCTGTAAAAACATAAATCACTCTATCTTCAAATATAAGGTGATCTAGTTTCTCTAACTTCGACCAAGTCGAGTTTATAGAAATATCAAAGTCAAATAACTATACAAGTACTGAGAAGAGGTACAAATATACAAAGGCTCAGAATAAACTACCTTTATCCCGACCACCCCAATAAGAGTCAGATCATCCTCAGGCAACTTCCACTTATCTAGAGATTCCTTTGGGACCATTTTGGGTTCCCAGGGGCAATATGCAAAGGTTACACAACGCAATGAACTCACTGCCATATCATCAATCAATTTCTTGAATTCGCTATGCTGAAAAGAATACTTTAAAGTTAACAATACTTTCGAAATCACAATGACTAAAAAAAGGCAAGTTGGGTGCATATTTACCTTGATGGAATTCATTGGCTGAACAGAACCATCAATAGAAAGCCAGCTTCTGCAAGATGCTAATAGTAGCTCTGCTGCCCCTTCCAATGAATGTGAACCTCTGTATCTGACTGCAAATACACATACAAAAGAGTAGTGAGGTAAGGCAATCTAAAAGGAAAGAGAGAAGATTCTCATGACACAAATATTATCGTCATCACAAGCATTTAGGTTGACATATTTACATATACACTCTATGCCTGTTCGAGAAAAAAATATTTACATATAAAGAAGATCCAAGCAGAGAAGGAAAGAAACCCCAAAGTTGTCAGGGTCAGATAAAAATTGGCAGATTATCCAAAAAACACTTGGATGATATTTTTTACAAAAAGAATATAATGAGATCTTGAAATTTAGACAAGCACTTCATAAAAAATTTAAAAAGTGAAAATACGAACCTAGTTTTATGTTCACAAAAGTATATAGTTTTATGTCCTTATTAGAATTTACAGACAATCAATAAAAGACATGATAATTTCTTATTCGACAACAGATTATTTCCTTCAGAATTTTTCAGTACATTAGGCTTACTACTTGCAAAGCCACACCACCACGCTTCTTCTCTGAATTGAATGGGAGAACATGAAGAACTGAAGATTTTGATCTCACATCCTCGAAATCCATCCCAATCTATGTAGTTAAACTGGATCAATAAAATTTTGAAGGAAATAAATGCAGAATAAATGAGTGTATACTCAGTATTACCATAAGGCCCCAAGAAAGAATTGCTTTTTCAGTTGGTGAGCCAGTAACTTCTGCAGGTCCTCCATCCTAAAGATAGGGAATACTAACTTGGATTTAATTTTTCATGCTACGAAAACAGTATAGTATTGATCTCGTGCAATTCATATATCGATGGAACTTAATTGGTATATCAACTAGATTTAAACCATACAAGATTCATGTAGTTATTACCTTTGGCATAAACACAGTCCCTGTTGTGTTCTGTGCGATGCCTTCAATTAATAGAGATGTCATACTGGCACACATCATGCTGGCATTATCACAAGGATCCATTTTTTTTCCCACCCAAATATGCTTCAACAACTGCCATCTAGAAGATCAATAGAAACAAGGTACCAAAAAGAATTATATGAATTTAAAGTTTCATTGACTATATGCCATCGTGGGTTTCATGCACTTGGAACTGTTAGAATTTCATATTCCCAGGCATCATGGGAATAATATATGGTAATTTTTGTCGCGTATACATATTGACTTGACAAACCTTATTCATGGTAAGAGTTCCAGTCTTGTCACTGCAAATAGTGGTTGCTGATCCCATTGTTTCACATGATGAGAGCCGTCTCACCTGAATTTTTTTTTTGAAAAAGTTATACTGAGTCATATGAAAGTTTTGCTTCACACTATCTGAAGGTTTTACCAGAGCCTTGTCTCGCATCATCTTCCTCATTGAATATGCAAGACTGAAACAAAAAGAAAAAAAAGAAACCCTGAGTAATGTACCTAAAAAAGATTCTAAGTAACTTGCATGAAAGATAACAATCCATACGTCAATGTTACTGCTAAAGGAAGTCCTTCAGGCACAGCAACAACGACAATAGTCACCTATCAAAAAGATATGGCACAATCAGGTGTGTAAAAGCTGATATTCTTCATGATATTAATATAAAAAAAAAATAGTTAGCAATACATACGGCAATTGTCAAAATTCTAATTGCCCCAAAATCCCTGTTTTACACCTGTTGTTCCAGCCAAAAATTGGGTTGTCCCATCTGGATTCTTGGTATGTCCAGTAAAATACCTGCATTTTTTTAAAGTGTAAGAAACAGACATTGAAGTGTTGCATAACTGTGTAACATATACCACATGGCCATGGCGACTAACTCTTGAACAGACCTTAGCCAGAGGACGACAAGGACAGCACCAGCAACCGACAAACCCACAATACCAATAAGAGTAGCAACGCCATCCAAGCGTACCTATGTCAAAGCAAGTCAGAGCAAGGGACAATCAATATTGAGTGAATACAGACTTAAGCGTCTCTTTTCAAAAGGCAACTCATAAGATTAACCTGTAACGGGGTTTCTGCACCATTATCCTCTGAAAGGTTGGCCATCAGCATACCCCATTCAGTATTGATACCCACACCAGTTACCTTTGCATTGATGCAATTGCATAAAGATCATGTTAGTGGTCAACATAAAAGTGCCACAATGAATGTGATAGTAGCAGCCGATACACGTAATACTGTACAGGGAAGCATACTCAGCAAAAGTAACACACTCCACTCACCATATATACTTTGAAAGAGTCAATTAAGTCATACTCAACAAGCCCTGGAAAAAAGTCTGATGCTTACCAGCATAGAGCCATAACCATCTGCAACCTTGCAACCAGACATCAAGAAAGGGGCCCTTTGGTCCTTATTAACCTGATCATGATATATAGTTGAAAACATTTAGAAACACAGATTTTGGGAAACAAAAAGGGGTACCATTTTTCATTAACACCTACAATTTTTGATTCCCGGTCATACTCGATTCATCAATTGCAAGAGAATGACCATATATCAATATACCATCTGCAGGAACCTAAAGATGGATGAACATAACCACATCAAATTTTGAGGGGAAAATAGAAGACTAAAATTTAGAGATAAACCAGAATATATGGTTTCTTACTTGGTCACCGATTTGAAACCACGTCACCAACAACAAGGTCAAATATTGAAGCTACTAATCTCTTACCACCTCTGATAACCTATAGATCACCATAAGTTGGTACTGACATAAAATGAGGTCTATATGCAGAATAAAATAAATGTTATAAACATACTCACCTCAACTTGTATGTTCCGTTTCTCCTCATTCAGATGTTGAAACTGAAGTGATTGTCTATAGTCACTGGTTGCTAAGAAAGTTGTGAAAAAAAATAAAGTATCAGAACATGTTTTTGAAGTTTTTTTGATTCAGATATTGGAAACTGAAGAGATTGTCTATAGTCACTGGTTGCTAAGAGTTGTGAAAAAAATAAAAGTATCAGAACATGATTTTTGAAGGTTCTTTTTTTTTTAAGGTCTATACAGAACATGATGACGTGGGTACTGTAATGTAATGGGGAAAACCATAAACAGAACCCTCAACTCCAAAGTTCATAAGTGAAGTTTTTGAAATATAGGCATATTTTTTGACATAAGACAGTAGGGGAAGCCCTTCTTACTGTGGTAACTGGTAAATATTTATGATTTTTTTACAATAATTGATATAATAAAGGCAAAAAGCAAACAGGTTTCTTTTGAGAAAATAAAAAGGAATCACTGCAAATAGTGGTTGCTGATCCCATTGTTTCACATGATGAGAGCCGTCTCACCTGAATTTTTTTTGAAAAAGTTATACTGAGTCATATGAAAGTTTTGCTTCACACTATCTGAAGGTTTTACCAGAGCCTTGTCTCGCATCATCTTCCTCATTGAATATGCAAGACTGAAACAAAAAAGAAAAAAGAAACCCTGAGTAATGTACCTAAAAAAGATTCTAAGTAACTTGCATGAAAGATAACAATCCATACGTCAATGTTACTGCTAAAGGAAGTCCTTCAGGCACAGCAACAACGACAATAGTCACCTATCAAAAGATATGGCACAATCAGGTGTGTAAAAGCTGATATTCTTCATGATATTAATATAAAAAAATAGTTAGCAATACATACGGCAATTGTCAAAATTCTAATTGCCCCCAGAAATCCCTGTTTTACACCTGTTGTTCCAGCCAAAAATTGGGTTGTCCCATCTGGATTCTTGGTATGTCCAGTAAAATACCTGCATTTTTTAAAGTGTAAGAAACAGACATTGAAGTGTTGCATAACTGTGTAACATATACCACATGGCCATGGCGACTAACTCTTGAACAGACCTTAGCCAGAGGACGACAAGGACAGCACCAGCAACCGACAAACCCACAATACCAATAAGAGTAGCAACGCCATCCAAGCGTACCTATGTCAAAGCAAGTCAGAGCAAGGGACAATCAATATTGAGTGAATACAGACTTAAGCGTCTCTTTTCAAAAGGCAACTCAAGAGATTAACCTGTAACGGGGTTTCTGCACCATTATCCTCTGAAAGGTTGGCCATCAGCATACCCCATTCAGTATTGATACCCACACCAGTTACCTTTGCATTGATGCAATTGCATAAAGATCATGTTAGTGGTCAACATAAAGTGCCACAATGAATGTGATAGTAGCAGCCGATACACGTAATACTGTACAGGGAAGCATACTCAGCAAAAGTAACACACTCCACTCACCATATATACTTTGAAAGAGTCAATTAAGTCATACTCAACAAGCCCTGGAAAAAAGTCTGATGCTTACCAGCATAGAGCCATAACCATCTGCAACCTTGCAACCAGACATCAAGAAAGGGCCCTTCGGTCCTTATTAACCTGATCATGATATATAGTTGAAAACATTTAGAAACACAGATTTTGGGAAACAAAAAGGGGTACCATTTTTCATTAACACCTACAATTTTTGATTCCCCGGTCATACTCGATTCATCAATTGCAAGAGAATGACCATATATCAATATACCATCTGCAGGAACCTAAAGATGGATGAACATAACCACATCAAATTTTGAGGGGAAAATAGAGAAGACTAAAATTTAGAGATAAACCAGAATATATGGTTTCTTACTTGGTCACCGATTTTGAGGGGAACCACGTCACCAACAACAAGGTCAAATATTGAAGCTACTAATCTCTTACCACCTCTGATAACCTATAGATCACCATAAGTTGGTACTGACATAGAATGAGGTCTATATGCAGAATCCAAAAATAAATGCGCATAAACATAACATACTCACCTCAACTTGTATGTTCCGTTTCTCCTCATTCAGATGTTGAAACTGAAGTGATTGTCTATAGTCACTGGTTGCTAAGAAAGTTGTGAAAAAAAATAAAGTATCAGAACATGATTTTGAAGGTCTTTTTTAAGGTCGTATCAGAACATGATGACTCGAGGTACTGTAATGTGAGGGAAAACCATAAAATAGAACATGACCATGTTTAAGTGCAGTTTTTGACATATGAGCATATTTTTGGGCGAAGACAGTAGGGAAGCCCTTACTGTGGTAACTGGTAAATATTTATGATTTTTTACAATAATTGATATAATAAAAAAAAAAAAAAAGCAAACAGGTTTCTTTTGAGAAAATAAAAGAATAGGAACTAAGGAGAGTCCAGAAGACCCCAAGTCTTTTTTTTAACGTAATAACAGGAACTCTGCCTTTCAATTAAAAAATAGAATTGGCCTCGTTTATTTAAGGGGAAACTAGGCCTGAAAACCTTACAAAGGCAGAGATTAAAACACAGAAAATAGGGATGGGCAACCTACCAGTCCCCAAATAGGGATGCAAGTGGGTATCCAACAGTTTTTTTGGGTCACCTAACTAATTATGGTTAAATGGCATTCTAGTTCTTTTTTCCAACTACAAAAATGTCATTCTAGTTTATTTGATCATTTTTTGGGTTGATCCAATGACCCAAAATAATTTAAACTTGCATCCCTACTTGCCCAATGCACAAAGTGAAAGCTAGTCTTTTCCATCCTAATCGGACTACTATTGTGATTAGTCGGACGCCTTGGAATCTTGTCGAATAAATCGTGTCGGTAAACATAATTGGAGTCATAGGATCGGACGACTTAATAACACTGAGGAAAACACAGGAAATATGATACAGCTCCCTTGGAATAAATGAATCAGGAGTGATTATTTCAAAACAGAGGCTTAGAAAATTGTGTACCCAAATGCTTCTTCTTTCCTTGCGTGGATATGTGTTTGCCCCAAAAGTATCTCTCCTCCACATCAATTCATTCTCATCTGGACTAACTCCTCTGTCTAAGTCACTCCTTAGTAAATCTGAAAGCCCCTTAACCTAAATGGGAGTATTGTGTAAGAAATATGTCATGAAACCGCAGAATGAAAAGTAGGAAAATAAGATACAGAACCAAGTAAAATTTCAATTGAACCTACCCCTCCAACCTCCTGGAATATAATAGTGTCATGGTCTCTGTTCAGCATTTTGAGTTTTTTCAGATCAACTGAAAATCTCTGAGAGAGTGTCTCGTCTTTTATGCTAGTGCAATACTCTGCTTAGATAAAAAAACATCATAATTATATTAACTACAATTAATCCAGAGAGAGAGAGATTTATTGGATTTTTTTAGAGGATAATTTTTATTGGATTATATGGTGACAAAATTGAGATTGTTCAAGGTATTCTATGTTGTGATAAAGCACGTGAATAAATATGACATAAAGGCCATATGACCAGGAAAATGTGAATGCGGTACAAAGCTGAGGGTCGCTCAAATGTAAGAGACTTAGTAAATTTAACATATGCAATGAAAGAAGAAATTTACAATGGCATACTGATTACTAACAAATGGAAGAGATTTAATAATGACATGTCACTATTCACATGGAATTTCCCTTGTTACATGACCATTTTGCAAGGATGGTGAAATCTTCCTTAAGATTAGAAGTTGGATATGAAAGTAGTACCTCCTAGGTTCTTCTGGCCAGCCTCCTTGAAAAGAAATGCTGCCTGAAGAATTCAGACTTGGAATTAAAAATGTATTTACATCAGAAAAGAAAAGGCGTTCCTTCAACTAGAAAATAAGATATTACTCGTATCACTTGTGCATGGGATCGTAACATTCTTCTTGAGTTCTCTCTCTCTTCCTCCCTTTCCAGGTCTAGAGTGTATCTAAAACGACGAGAAGCATTGAGCACCAGAGCAGCTTGCTGAAATGAAGAGTGAAAACAAAAGTTCATTCCAATGCATAAGTCTCTCTGTAAGAGGACATGCAGACTTATTAAGTACTGCCTGTCTGCCTCCTATCAAAGGATGCAAGAAACACTAACTTTTCCCGTAAAAGTGTATATGGCGGTTAGGAGCAACAAGTATTAGCAATTTAGCATTCAAAACTTGTTATTATAATCAAGGGGAATTACATAGCCAAAAAAGTTCTGATTCCACGAGTGTACATACAGGAGTATTCAGAATGCAGTATGCCATCGTTCTACTTAATACAAGGCTGCCCCTAGCTTGGAAGTAAAACCTCGAGGCAGGTGCCCAAAGACTTGTAACTTAACACGAACTGATCCTTCCATCAGTACCCAGCATTCATCCAAGATAACTCTAATTCAGTGATGACCATCAGAGGCAGAGCATAAATCAGTCACAAAAAGGTGACATTATTTGCAATGCAAACCAGAAGTCCCACAAAAGAATGGACTGCACAGAGGAGTCTGAAAGAACTTTTCAAGCACCCACCAGAATGCCTGAGTCTTCATGTGCCGCCACTTGGTGTTTGGGCCAGGTTAATGACGAAACGTGAGCAAAGACACTGATACTACAGGGATGAACAGACTAGTGATTTCTGAAAAATCCTATCATCATTTAACGCGGCATCTACCAATATACCAAGTTACCAACTACAGGCGTCAGGTGGTATTTCTTACCGTGCAATGTATCAGGTGCAAACCAACCCCTCCATACAAACCATATAAATTTCTAATCAGGGCCATAGGATGTTGATCCAAGACACACGAGGGGATTAAATAATTTTACACTTAACTCCGCCCGCTTCTAATTACACTTTTGCAAATCCCCTCTTCCACCTCCCCTTTGGTTATCACCGCCGTCGCTCTTAGATCTACATCATGTGGTCCAGATTAAAAAGTTTGGAAGCTCTAAGCTCTAGCGTATCGAACTGAGGTGTTGTTTGGTTGCTTTGTGACTAAACTTTTTTAGTCCCAGAGACTATTAAAAAGTCCCTCCAAGAGAGTCTTTTGGGACTAATAGAGGAAAAAAGTTAAAAAAAAAATCCCTCATGTTTGGTTTAGTAAGGAGGACTTTTTTTCCAAAGACTAAAAAGTTCCTAAACCAAACAATTTTTTCGATAAGAGTTGAATCTCAACCAAAACAAAGTGCAGTGGTAGACTGGAGACGTCGTACCCTCCACCTTCGCAGGTGATCATGCGACGCGTTCTTACTGGGTATCTCGAATGCGTCCCTCCCTCCACCTCCAGCACCTGCTCCTCCCCATGCGCCGGCGGCGGCGAGCTCCCCGACTCGAGGCCATCCGCAGCCCACGCAGCGCCTCCGCCTCGGCAGACGGCAGGATCCCGCGAAGCCGAGGCACTAAGCACTGCGCAACACAGCAGCACGCACAGGGCCGGCCGATCGGCCATATCAAACGACAAGGATTTACGACGACGACGGTGTAAGGATCGAGATACCAGGCAGCGGCGGCGGCGGCGGCGGCCATCGCCTCACCTCGGAGTTCGCGTGCGCTCGAACCGAATCGCCTCCGGCTCCGCCTGCAACGCCAGGCCCCTCCCTCTTCCGGTGTGAGCGAGCGTGACACTCTGCGTGCGCGCGGGTTTTCTGCTCTTTTTATCGGGGAGCCGTAGCGACCAGTGCAGCGCATGAAGCTTCCACGAAAGGCACTGTGCGGCGCTTCGACCGTTACTGACATGTGGGGCAGAAGAGGATGCCCCACAAGTCAGTCAGTCTTTTGAAAAAAAGAGGCAACGGTTCGTTCTTGAGGTTTGCTTTTTTTTTTTAAGCTTTTAAGTATAATATGTACTCCACTTTACTCCTCTACTCCTAAAAAAAATAGTCATTTTCATTTCTCAGAAAGTCAACAATATTCAACTTTAATCAAATATACTCCCTCCATCCCGCGTTTTAGCTACTACTGTGGTACGTCGGGCATTCAATGGATGTGGACAGAGGGCCAGTCAGATGCATGCGAGATTGAGTGAACGTGAACACTTGCCAGAACGACATTCATTAGGGACAGAGGAGTATATAACATTTTTTTTTCGAGATACAAATGTTGTGCGTATTTTCTATGAACCTATTCAACGTTAAGAAAATTAGCGATTCTTTTCTCGAGACGGAGGGAGTAGTACGTCATAAAGACGGTCAAAGAGTTTTATTTATATTAAATAGGTTGTCACTTATGCATTTTTTATTACATGGCAAAGTGCATATAAGAAAAAAGAGAAGAAATTAGATGAAACTCTCTTGTATGATTAACAACTTTCTATGAGTCTTGAAATTAACTGCCTATAAAACTACGAGAATTAATTTTGATTGAGAGTAAGTATTTCATCCAAATTTCATATCATCATTTTTTTTTTTTTTTTTTTGACAACAAAATTTCATATCATTCGATTTGACATGGAAGTCTTTTACATAAATATAGTTTATACACTAGACGTCAAGAGAGTGTGTCTAGTTCCCTAAAAAAAGTATGTTTAAATAAAAACTATGTGAGCACGACTTTACGGTTTGGAATTGGAACTGACAAAGAATATATATTGACGATCTCGCCCATTGGATTAGTTGGTTGGCTCTGCCTGAACACGAGTCGCAAAATCCATGAACGCTGAGTGGGCAAGAGGGGCTGGTGTTTTCAGGAAGGCGGTTGCTTCTATATGCAAATAAACTCTGCACTAGGTCTGCACTAGGTCATAGAACCTGTCAGCAAAACAATAGTGTACTAGTGCAGAGCCAGAGGATCTGTGGCTCATTCAGGGCTGAAGGCTCAAGGCAGCCAGAGGATATTTGTTTGGATCAATGCATGCATATACTCTAATGCTCCCTCTTCGAGATTTCCTAGGGTACAAACCGGCCGGCTAATCACGTGTAGTGGCATTTATTCTTAATCTGATCTGGTCCACTCGACCCCTCCAGCTCAATTGCAATTACACTGTCCATCGCACTGGCACGTCCTGCACAGTTCACCCTGCATATGAGCTGCACTGGTGCTGGTGGTACGTAAGGAGTTACGCATTATACTCCCCCAATAATGTAGGGGTGGTTGACTCTGGTCGTCTATGGTTCGATAAGTTAAGCCGTGCTAGCACAAAGAAGCAGGACCTCTGGCCAGTCCACATATAGCATTGCCTGGAAATTACGTATCTCGATCCCACAGAGATGCCTCCCAAACAAGAGAATTCTCTACTTTCAACGATGTCATGGGGTGAAACATTCCACATAGGTGCAACCACATTCCATGGCCATTCCCCAAAACTAAAACACAGGACTACAGAAATGTACATCGATGTTGTTTGTACAAGGCATGCATCAGCTCGCATCAGCTCTACCTACATCCACCCCGGTAGCAATGGTACATGTACAACCAATCAGGGGCCAATTCTGCCCATGGAACCGCTCTAGTAAGATTAAGAATTAAAAAAAAAACAAATGATGGTATTGCATAGTATCAATTTTGATACAGACCACAGAAGATGAAGGCATGAATCAGGCTCTGTGCCTTCTTTGTTTGTTCGGGATCCCCGCATATAACAATTTTTGAGTTTGCGTCACCAGGTTTTGGATCATGAACTGTAATTGAAGCACCTGACATCTGGAAGATAAAAATTACCAAAGAGGTTTAGGACTCTGGATACTCCAGAAAGAACTAAATTTACACTGTGGCAACAATAGAACAAACAATTGAAATAACATGATCCAGTAGATAAATATGACTAAGTGTGCATGGATTACATTCTAGCGAAAGGACAAACTGACATAGTGGCAGGGTCTTTAGCTCGATGATAAAGTTAAAATCTGTGGCATATCCTTTGCTGCCTTGATGAGTACAAGGCAACAAGAGAGCATAGATTAACTGGCTGTTAGATAAATAAAAGAAAAAGACCATGTACCTTTTTTATTTCTTCAATTTCACTGCCACCGTTTCCACTTACAAAGCTTATATACTGGCAAGGAATAACGACTTCAGTTGTTGTACTTGTTGGTGTAGCCACTTGGTTTTCACTGGTGAAATAAAACAGACAAACAGTCATAACCATTTTCCAAAGACAATTTACATTCAGTTTTCCTTTCCTTTTTGTGGGCAGGAATCAGGATGACACATCTACAGATTTATTTATTCCTTCACGCCTTCTTCCACTTAGGTTCAAATACAAATATTTTGGAGTCTTTAGGATAGAAACCTTAATTTTTTTACAAGAAATTTATAAGAACTATAATCCAAAAGAGAACCGTCGAACTTGAAAAGAACACTTTGGCATAGCTTACCTTGCCACTGGTCCCTTTCTTAATTCTGTGGCTGGCACTGCATCAGCCATGTTTCTAGGAGCTTCACTGTTTGTCCTCAGTGCCTGTCCAGGAAAACAGACTTAATTCTAAGCAATTCAACCACTACAGCCCCCAAATTGGAACGAAATGCTATGTGAGAATGGTAACAGCCTAGTACAGAATTCTATAAGCTCTATCAATAGCTGTCCCAAATTACGCTGCATATGTCAGAAACAAAGAAGACATTTGTGAACACCACAGCTAAAAGAAGTGGTAAACATCAGTCCCCTATAATCCCCCACCTTAAAAATTCGTCTAAAAATAAATGTATGCAGCTTACCTCAGGAGGCCAGGTTCTTGGTGAAGGCTGTTCTAGAAAAGGACGAGGACCTCCTTGTTCACCGCCATACGAGTATGGCATCCTATCAGCACCCATATATTCCATCGAATGTACGGGAGGTGGCCGATGATCACCCGTTTCAAAGTGGCCCATAGGAGCATCAGGTCTGAAAGAATGCATAGGGTATGGAGGCATACCCCCACTGGGATGTAGGTGTGGCGGAGGTGGTTCTTGTCTTGACTGATGAACTGGCATGTTTCCAACAGGTGGGTATGGAGGCATGCCTCCACTGGGGTGTGGCTTGGGAAGGATGACGTCCCTGATCCTTCCAGTTATATGAAGCAATGCATCCTGAATGGATTGGAAACTACCAGTGACCTGAGAAAGAGGTACTCCAGAGGTGAATAATATGTTTCCCTTCTAGATTTCTAGATCTTTACTTGTTCATTACGGATCAAACACTAGTATGAATAATCAAGTACTTTTTCAAGGGACAGTTCAGGTGGACTTTAGAAAAGTGCTTGATTTAAGCAATGTATAATCTATAATGTGCATCACTGTGACATGGATAATCACTACAGTACAACAAGATTGGGGAAAAAAGCACAAAAGAATATCAAAACATGCAGCAAAGTAAAAGAAAAAAAAATCAAGTCTTAAAGGATTCCTGCTTTGAACCATGCATTGCTTTTTTAGAAAAAGCAATGACTGGACATATTAAATTATTAGGTGCAAAACTCATTGCTAGTAAATGATCTTCACCTCAAGTATAAAATCCTATGTGGTTTGAAGGATAACAGAGCAGAACAGGCAAACTATTTAATGTCGTTCAAATCACATCAGAGTTTATTGGCATTTTCTATCAAGTGTTTTTAGTAATCCAATTTTGCATTTATACTACACAACTAGATTTAAAAAACACGCTCCAATCTGATACAGCAAGCATCTTCCATGCATGTTAGCGAACCTTAAAAAGGCCATGCAGACTTATGTACAACTGTACCATAACATGCATAGAGAACAGCATTGTTTCTAAGGATTCAGAATCAGAACAAAAAAAAGGGGGTGGTTTATTACAACTGTGGTATACCTGAACCATCTCATCATTTCGCTGTGCACATCTTGGAATTTGTTCATTCGAAAATTCGGATGCTAGCTCCTGTAATCTTTCTCATCTCTGTAATAATGGATCCACCTTTTCCTAGCAGGCAACCAATATGCTGTGATGGAACGAGAAGCCTGGCAGGTGTAGGAGAACTTCTATCCATAGATGACTCTGAGATCCTAGAGTACACCCGAACAACTGCATCTTGCGCTGGAGAATGCATCATGTCAGAATTCTGCATCAAGAGATACACATCCATCAATCAATATCACAGACAGTAGATAATATAATTCTTAGGAAAAATTAATCCCAAATCCCTATTATAATTTGGCAGCATATAGTGACATAGCCAGGCATTTGGATGACATGACAGTTCTCAAAGAGGAACAGACACAGACGCCAAATTACCATTAAAAAAAATCTTGTTCAGTTGTTCCTCATAAGGAAAACAAAGATTTGTGATCACTTCAGACAAAACACTGAAACAGGAGCAAAACCTTTTTTTTGGCCCACAGACATACCTCACGTGCAGATATCGCAACAATACGCTCATCTGAATCAGCAACAGGCTCTAAAATCTTTATACAAGCACCAGTTTCACTTTGCAATGCCCGAATAGTGGAACCACCTTTTCCAATTATGCTGCCCACCATTTCATTCAGAATTATCATTGAACACTATCTCTTGTTCAAAAAGAATCTAGGACCAGGGCGCCAGCATTATTTGGATAATTCCTTGGGTGGTAATCAGGTATGTGTGGTGGTAAATAACTTCTTTGAGAATGAGGATCCATGCCAGGGGGGCATCCAGTAGGTCCACTACCTGGAGGCCCAAATGGTCTTCCCATCGGAATATTATGTGTGTCTGGTCTAGGATTATCTTGGAGGCAGGTTGAAACTGCTAACAGTGCTTTCCGTACTTGAGGAAAGCTCCCACTTATCTAACAAGAAAAGGTTATCATATCAGAAAGACCTGGATTTTGAAGATTTAATATCCAAGTGAAAAGAAAGATAAAATAGCCCCTAGAATGAAAAACTTGAACTATGGATTGCCCAACTACTGAACTTTCTGAGAGCAAAGTATAAAATAGGAAATATTACACAAGTTAGCTGATTTCAATATAATCTACACATATGTTCTGATAGGCATATGAGCAGATTACTAGGGTGGTGCTGAACCTATTCTGTTGTATGCTATACAAAGCACATGCTCTTGTAGTATTGTCGTTTCACAATTCTATCCTATCAGTCTATCACAACGTCCAGTACTAGAGATCATTTTCTGATTCACAAATCACAAACAAGCATCTGTGTTAAAGCAAGAAGGGCAGACGTACATGGATAAGCTCATCCCCGGGCGGGCGCGAAGGGGGCAGCTGCTCCCTATTCCGGAACACCCTGATCTGGGCGCCACTCTCCTGCCTCATCCGCTCTACCGTCTTCCCGCCCTTCCCCAGGACGCATCCCACCTGCCCGCCGGCGGCCAGCATCCGGCAGCCCACGGCGCCCGTCACCTCCCTCTCCTCCTCTTCCCCTCCCATCGCCTCGTCGCCCTCGACTCTATGGCCCACCACGTGCTCCCACGCCCTGACCGCCGCGGCGGGGCGTCCGGCCCAGAGATGACGACCACGGCCTCATCCCCACGGGGGGCTGGTCCACGTGGAGGTCCCGTGAGGGGCGGAGCGCGGCGGCGCGGCTGGAGGGGCAGAGCAAGCGGAGCGTGGTGGTAGGGCGCCTGGTGGAGGGGAGGGGGTCGAGGAGGAGGAAGAAGAGGAAGCGGCGGCGCCGGCGCCGGCCGGGGTGGAGACGACTTCCATGGGAACGAGATCCTCTGAATACGATGCTCATGACTTCAGTCAGCAGTCGCTCCATCTCTGCCGTTCCTCGGCATCCGACGGGTCAGCCGAGCGCAGCACTGCAACTCCTCCCCACCACTCGACCACTTCCTTCAGGCCCAGCAACACGGCCCGTTAATGGTAAAAGCAGCAGCGTCCGGTACCTTCCCCTCCTCCGCCGCCCGTCAAGTCCTTTCAACCCTTTTCAACCCTTTTACTGCTAACCATTATCAACAACTTTTCACATCTACTGCAGGGAATCAGATGGAGGAGGTCCTTGGGTGCGTCAACTCCCGAGTGACAAATGAGATGAATGAAGAACTGTCAGCACCTTTCTCAAATAATGAAGTTTGGGAAGCTTTGCAAGAGATGGGAGACCTGAAGGCACCGGGGGGCTGATGGGATCCCAGCAATATTTTATAAAAGATTCTGGTCACTAGTTGGGGACAAAGTGAAGAAAGAGGTGCTGAATGTGCTGAACGGTGGACCTATGCCGCAAGGATGGAATGATACTGTTGTGGTTTTAATCCCGAAGGTCAATAAACCTGACAAACTAAAAGACCTTCGTCCAATCAGCTTATGTAACGTTGTCTATAAACTGATCTCAAAAGTTGCTGCGAACAGGCTGAAAAACATCCTTCCAGATATTATTTTCCAGTCCCAAAGTGCTTTTGTCCCGGGTCGGCTAATCACAGATAATGTACTGATTGCGTACGAGCTGACTCATCATCTAAACCAACGAAGAAGAGGGAAGATTGGTCTAGCTGCAATTAAATTAGACATGAGTAAGGCATATGACCGTGTGGAGTGGGGCTTTTTGAAGAAAATGATGGAGAAATTGGGTTTCAATGACAAGTGGGTCAGGCTGATGATGTTGTGTGTGACAACTGTTTCATATCGAGTCAAGGTGAATGATGATTACACTAGTGTTGTACGGCCACAACGGGGGCTCCGGCAGGGGGATCCTCTCAGCCCATACTTATTTCTAATTTGTGCAGAGGCCCTGTCAACAATGTTGCAACAAGCTAATTTGGAAGGCAAAATCCAAGGAATAAAAATTTGCGTGGCAGCCCCAAGAATAAACCATCTATTTTTTGCTGATGATTCCATTATCTTTATGAGAGCGAGGAAGGAGGATGCTACAGAATTGCAAAGAATTTTGGAAGTGTATGAGAAAGCTTCTGGACAAATGATTAACAGAGATAAGTCTTCGGTGTTGTTTAGCCCAAATACAGTTTTGAGTAACAAAAATGAAGTAAGGGATGAATTACACATTGTGTCAGAAGCAAAGAATGAGAAGTACTTGGGTCTCCCAGTTTCTATTGGCAAATCTCGTAAGAAAGCTTTTGAGTATATTAAAAGGAGAATATGGAACAGAATTCTGGGCTGGCAAGAGAAATTATTATCCAAGGCGGGGAAAGAGATATTGATTAAGGCAGTGGCGCAAGCAATCCCAACATATGCAATGTCATGTTTTGATCTCACTAAGGGACTTTGTGAGGAATTGAACTCAATGATTGGCAAATGGTGGTGGAATCAGAATGATAAGGAGAATAAAATCCATTGGTTGAGTTGGGATAAACTAACTCTACCAAAGAAGGAGGGTGGCCTGGGGTTTAGAGATCTTCACTTATTTAATCTGGCCATGCTAGCTAGACAAGCCTGGAGGATATTAGTAAATCCGAACACATTGTGCAGCCAAGTGCTTAAGGCTAAATATTTTGCCAATTGCAGTATATTGAATTGTACAGCACGTGGCGGGATTTCATATACATGGAGAAGCATTTTGCAAGGTGTTCAACTTCTAAAAGAAGGGGTAATTTGGCGCATTGGAAATGGAAACTCCATAGACATGTGGTCTGATCCTTGGATTCCTCTTGGGGTTACTCGTCGTCCGATTACTCGAGGGGTCCATCCCTTCTAACAAAAGTTGCAAAATTAATAAACCCGATCACGGGCAGTTGGGATGAAGAGTTGGTGATGGAGACCTTTTGGCGAGAGGGACGCAGAGATCATCTTATCTTTATCCATGGATGAAAACAGTGAGGACTGGCCAGCTTGGCATTTTAATCCAAGAGGAGAATTTTCTGTAAAGTCGGCTTATAAATTGGCTGTCAAGATAAGAGAGCATGAGAAAGCAAGAGATGCGTCAGGATCTGGAAATGATGTCCATGGTAATGACTATTTTGATTGGAAAAAAAGAATATGGAGATTGCCACTTCCAAATAAAGTCGGGGATGTTCATATGGCGGTTTGCACACAATAGTCCGGCAGTCCAAAGGAATATTGCAAGAAGGGGAGTCAAAAAATGAGACAATTTGCCCAATGTGTTGCAGATTGGATGAAGATTGTGGGCACCTATTTTTCAAATGTCAAGATGTTAAGGAGGTTTGGCGCTTAATGAATTTGGAACATGTTAGAATATCACTGGGAAAGTGTAGATCGGGAAAGGAAACAATTCAGGAAATTTGGAAGATGGATGATGTTACACAACCGAAAAATATGGGTCGTTCTTTGGAGATGGTGGTCTGCCGAAACAAAGTCAATGGGGAGAAAAGGAAATCAACCCAAGAAATTTATTCACTCATAACCTATTATGTTGCTGATTTTGAGAAGCTAAAAGAAAAGGAAGGAAGCAAGATGCCGAAGAAGATACACAAATGGAAACCACCACAGTAGGGTTTTTACAAGATCAATATTGATGCATCGTATCAAGCTAAAAAGGGAGTGGGAGGCTGGGGTTTGTAGCAAGAGATAGCAATGGAGTTTTTCTAGAAGGAGGATGTGGCCATCTGGAGCATATCACAAGTCCTATACAAGCTGAAGCTCTTGCTGCTCTGAAAAAGTTTGCAAAGGGTGGCTGAATTGGGAATGACTAAAATTGTTCTTGAAACTGATGCTGTGAATCTTGCAAAGGGACTAACTTTTAAGAACTTGATAGAAGTATGGAGGGTGGGCTTTTTCGACAGATCGATTCCTTATGAATCAATCTTTTGATCAATGTGTAGTCCTGGCATGTCCAAGATCTTGCAACAAAGTGGCTGACACCTTTGTCGCTCATGGGGCGAGCGTTGTTCGCTCTGGTTCGCTGGTTTATATGGACCAAGTCCCCAAATTCGTTACTAATACGGTTTCGGGGATCTCCCCTGGTGACTCTGGTTAGTGGAAACTTTTTTCCGATCAAAAAAAAAAAAAAACCCTTCTTCCTTCCTCCTGGAGTCACGGTGTCCTCGTTCGGATACCGCGCCGGCCGCCTAGGCGCCTCGGTGCGATCCGCGCCTTGCCCGCTGGGGGCACAGAGGCCGGTTCCCATGTGCTAGCTCTGTGGTGCTCGAGCTCGCAGATATGCGGCCACCGCGGTCGAGGTCTGCGGCTCTTCGTCGTCATGAGACTTAATTGGATGGGCCTCGACTTCGAGCTCGCCGCCTTCACGGGAGCATGAAGGCCATCAAGCTTGGACCGGGAGCATGGAGGCTGCTGCAATCGAAAGCAATGTGTTGTGCAAATTGTGCTCGTTACGTGTTATGTGAATTGTGTCATTGCTTACGTTGTGCAAGAATGGCGAGAAGGAAGCACATGCTTAGCAATTTCTGAAGGTAGGCAACAAAAGTGCTATGAAATTATGATTGTCTTGGAACGTAAAAGCAGAGCAAATTGTATATATCATCTTTCGTAAATGTTATGACCGGGATCGAATAAAGAGAAGACATTGCTGAATTTTTGATGGATGGATTGCTGAGATTTTTTATGGATGGATTGTCGCGGACGGCCATGACGGGTGCGGGCGGGTGCAGATTTACATAGTTTGCGTGCTCTTGCACAAATTACACATTGCACAAGATCGCGAGCCGCTGGAGCACGGGCCGGGCGGCTCTTGGCCGTCGCTCATGGCCGCATTGGGGCCGCGGGTCACGGGGCGGGCGTGGCATGCAAAAGGCGCGTACGCCGAGCAGCACGACCGCATCGAGCTTGAGCCCGGGATCCGCCGGCGCGGTCCCCACCGCCGTGGACGCCGCTCCGCTCAGCACGGGCGCGATGAACTCCAAGTCGCCGCTCCATCACCGCCTGAACGAGGATCTTTACCCTCGCCGCCGCTTCCTCGCCCATCGGCTTAGCAGCCGCAGTATTGGGCTTTCCTCAATACATGCAAACGAGCAGAGTGTTCGGGCTTAGCCGCCCGCTTGATGTCGCGAAACGGTCGCGATCGAGTGATCGCCGAGAGCCGCCATTGAGATCGACCGTGAGGATCTCGTCCCTTCCATGGGGATTGACGGTTAAGCTTAAAACCCCATCGCTTGGGGCGGCCAAGCCGGGCCGAATCAGCTAGCGAAGGCCACGCAAGAATCAAGACGGTTCGCACCGTCCGATCAAACATTGACTCAAGACAAGAATGTCGAACACGCTATGGATCCTTTAACTCTTGGCATCGGGTCGCGATTCAACGTTGGCACCATGATGATGTTATTGGTACCTTGATGTGTTGATGAAAAAAAAAGTCATCCACAATATGCAATGTCATGTATATCACCTATATGGCACAATATTTTTCTATTTTGTAGCGATGACGAGAACTAATTCGATAAAGAGTCCACTAGAATTGGTCTTCCTCTATGCACCATTCTCCGCATTGCTCTTTAGATTCTCGGGTTGGGTTGGAGGGTTTCTCGTTGTCACCAGTGATGAGAGGTGAAGGACCGTCAATTGGCCATGCTAGGAATAGCACAAGACATCATACAAAGTGCCAATAGATTTGACGGTAATAGACCACCAAAGATAAGAAAGAATAATGAGGTGGAGATAAACAAATATTGCTAGATGAGATGAATAAAGAAAAGCTTACAACTTGTCAAAGCAAAGAGAAATAACTTATGAATATCAAAATTTAGGTGCCCACACCCAAGTTTCTTACCTTGTTAGTCTCAGTTTCTTGCATGGGTGGACGATAGAATGGTCCACTTTTATGGTTTTTCTCCATAGTCTGAAATGTACAAAGAAAGAATAGTGAGATGGTGATAACATAAACAAATATTGCTAGACGAGATGAAAGAAAGAAGCACTTACAACATGTCAAAGTAATTGTCAAAACAAAGAGAGAAAACTTATGAATAACAAAATTCAGGTGCCAACACCCGAAGTTTCTTACCTTGGGAGTCCCCATTTCTTGCATGGGCGGATGATAGAATGCTCCACTTTTATTGTGATTCTCCATGGTCTCAAAGGTATAAAGGAAGACTAATGAGATGAAAATGTCATAAACAAATATTGCTAGACAAGCCAAAAGAAAGAAGTGCTCACTACTTGTCAAAGCAAAGAGAGGAAAGTTAGGAATAGCAAAATTCACGTGCCCACACCTTACCATATTATTGCCAATTCCTTGCATGGGCGGACAAATTTCTTGCATGGGCGGGCGATAGAATGGTCCATTTCTATGGTGATTCTCCATGGTCTCAAAGGTACAAAGGAAGAATAATGAGACGAGAGATGCCATAAACAAATTTTGATAGACGAGATGAAAGAAATAAGCACATACAACTTGTCTAAGTTCTTGTCAAAGCAAAGAGAGGAAACTTATGAATATCAAAATTCAGGGGCCAACACACAAGTTTTTACCTTGTGAGTGCTAATGTTTTGCATGGGTAGACGAATTTCTTGCATGGACGGACGATAGAATGGTCCACTTCGTCTATCGTGATTCTCCATGGGCTCAAAGGTACAAAGGAAGAAAAAATGAGACTTAAGTGTCATAAACAAATATTTCTAGACAAGCCAAAATAAAGAAGCGCCACGGCTTGTCAAAGTGAAGAGAGGAAAGTTATGAAATGAAAATTCAGGTGCCAACACCCAAGCATCTTACCTTGTGAGTCCCAATTTCTTGCATGGTCGGACGAATTTCCTGCATTGGCGGACGAATTTCTTGCATTGGCGGCCGATAGAATGGTCCATTTCTATGGTGATCCCCCATGGTCTCAAAGATACAAAGGAAGAATAATGAGACGAAGTGTCATAAACAAATACTGCTACACTAGATGAAAGAAAGAAACACTTATTACAACTTGTGAAAACCCTTGTCAAATCAAAGAGAAGAAACTTATGAATAGAAAAATTCGGGTGCCAACACCGAGTTTCTTACCTTGTGAGTCCTAATTTCTTGCATAGGCGGACGGATTTCTTGCATGGGCGCATCGATAGAATGGTCCACTTTTATGGTGATTCTCCATGCTCTTAAAGGTACAAAGGAAGAATACTGAGGAGGTGCCATAAACAAATATTGCTAGACGAGACGGAAGAAAGAAGCACTTACAACTTGTCAAAAGTCCTCATCAAAGCAAAGAGAGGAAACTTATGAATAGAAAAATTCAAGTGGCAACACCTGAGTTTCTTACCTTGTGAGTCCCAATTTCTTGCATGGGCATATGGATTTCTTGAATGGGCGGACGACAAAATGGTCCAATTTTGTGGTGATCCTCCATGATTTCAAAGGTATATCTAGTCGGATCTGACTATCCTGATTGCGGACTCTAAGACACGACCGTCGATTGTGAGAGCAAATCAAAGTGCGAGGGTGGTAAGCGGCGGCACACAAACACGGAGAGATTATTTAGAGGTATAGGCCAAGTGACTTGTAAGGTAGGCGACCGCCGCCGCAAAGAAATTAGGGTTAGGAAGGGAGAAAGAAGAAGAGGACCAATATAAAGGGGAAATGGATCACATGATCAAGATCTAACGGTAGGAATTTAGAGTAGAGGAGGATCGAATGGCAGTAATTTAGAATAGATATGACATTTTCCAGGTTGCACCTATTACTTTAGGTTTTATGGAATTAAATTTTGCTTCTAATGTTGATCTCTATAACATATATAGAAAAAAAAATTCAAGCATTATATTGGTCACATTTTACACTATTGGTTAGCTATTTCTTTATCTGAATGGGTTAGTCTATAGTTCACACCTCGAATTTGCATAAAAACAAGATTAGTAAAAAGTCAAGCAATCTATCTCTAATATGAAAAAGAAAGAGGATCTTCCAAACAATATTTTTCACTTTCCACTACTTTCATGCTCATTTGTTTGTATGTGACTTAGACTCACGATCCATGCTTATATGAGTTAGTTAGAACAACATGTATCCAATGATCTGTGATCGAAGTTGGATTCCAAGACGCGTCAAAGGATGGTACGGAGTTCGATTTGTGAGGATCCGATGGAAGCCTAGGGGGGGGTTGAATAGGTCGACCCCCAAAAATCGATTGTCAAAACTTAATCGCACCGCCAAGAAGAGGCCAAGCACCGCCGCGAATGACACAAAGATCGCCACGTGAAACCGAAATACGAGACAGAGACAAAGAGTAGACGACCGTCGGAGCAGCAGGCGGCACCGTCGCGCCCACGAGCGGCATTGCCGCGTATGGCGAGAAGCCCGAACACCACCAAAGTAAATCTACGATCGAGCTGGAGTTTGGTGCTCAGGGTTTCTACTTGTTCCTGCACACAAATATTTCACAGAGGACTAGCCAAGTATGACAGAAACGTAGCAACAAAGTAGATGGGGCCTAAAACCCTAGCTCACAAGAATGTAAATGCAAGAATGTAAAGAACACAAGTGACACAAGGATTTATTCCATGGTTCGTCGCCGCCACAAAGGCTGGGTTACCTCCACGTTGTTAAGGTTGCCACACAAGGCTTAGCTTGCCCACCGGTTTGCTTTTTCCCTCGTTCACAAGTCTAGGGAGTTAACCCTAGAGATGTGGGGTAATGTATTGATGTTGTGTGAGGTTACAAACCTCTCAAGGCTGCCACACGAAGGGGGCAAGCTCAAGGGCGACGCCTAGCCGTCTAGGAGCAAGCTCCAAGAGTAAAGAACCCTAGGGTTCCGGCCAAACGTGAACCAAATGCTCTTTTGAGTGGGGGAAGTAGTAGATCCGGTCTCCAATCGAAGTTTGCTGTCTTTTCCCTCAAAAATCCATCGTGGGAAGTGAGGGATTGAGTGAGAAGCTCAAGGTGCTTCAATAGAGGTGAGAGAGAGAGAGAGCAAGAGGTGAGTTTCGGGTGCCTTTTCACGAGGTAGAAGAAAGAGTGAACCAGTGTGACCGTTGTGGGAGGGGTAGGAGTGGTATTTATACCCAACGGGCCCAACGGTCCGATTTAAGTGTGGCATCGCCAAGACTTTACACGCGGCATCGCCGCACCATCTCGCAAGAAGACGGCGCGCCACGACGGCCAGAGAGTGGAAACAGTTGTTTTGCTGACTGGTCAGGCATGGAGTTGTGTTTTGTGGCTGGTTTGGAGTTTTGAGCATTTAGTCCACATGTAGCCAAAAGTCTTAGGATCCCTCTTGATAGTACGACGTTTCCTAAACTCAAGATTCAAAATAAGAAATAATTTAAATGTCTTGATCCGAAAACACCACCATCTAGCTTATGAGGCACCTTTGGACACGTACATCAACTCCTCATTTTATTTTCGCATGTCATCTTCATAAATCTCATTAGTCCCCTAATTCGGTGGTCATCAACGCCAAAAACCCACTTAGAGCTTGATTGCGCTTTTACAATTTCAAGATGTATTGGAAGACCTTATGATCCTTGAATATTTGGATAACATTTTGAAAGGACTTCTACAATTAAATTTACGAGATATTTCAAATATAAGAAAAGTTTAACAAGTTATGCATGCTTAGTCAACAGCCATATAACAAGATTCAACTTGAAAATCAATAGTTAAATCACAAAGTTGAAAAAAAACAATGGTCAAATAGCAATTGGCTTTCAAAGGGACAAGAACACCAATCTTCAAAAAAGAGAGAGAGAGAGAGAGAGATGGATCTCTTGGAGCCGGGAATTTATAGCTCCAAGAAATCATGGAGCTAAATGTGAAGATACATGGAGAGAATTTAGATCACTTGTTTTGTTTTTTTTTTAATTTGGTCTATTACTACTTAAACTACTTCAATTTAATCTACAAACTTCTTGACAAATCCGGCCTGGATCTAGAGCTAGAACTAGACTAAACAGGTCCTAACTTAAAGTTTGACCCAAGAAGCCACATCTTTAGGCTGGGAATGATCACTAGGTAAGACTTCAAAGGTGAATTTGCATCCATATGACTAGAGCCTACCTCTCCAAACTGCGGCGACCATATTTTCACTATTTTGCCAATCATAGGATACAGGTCTTGTTTGGAGAGGCAAAGATGGTGCGCAATCATGCACACACGATACATGCATGTACGCCGGCGGCGCCGGTGCGTGCGTGTGGGCCGTGGCCAGACGTGGTAGACCCGCAGGGCGCACCTATTTCACGTTTTGGCACGAACGATGGCTGAGGCGGGCGTCCCCATGCACTGATCTCATCGCCTGCACTGGATAACACTGCCACCACTGCAGGACACATCCATTCGGTCAGCACACGTGGCCAGCACAGCCTACTCATCTCATCGCCAAGAGGGCAAGAGGCCTAGTTACCTTTTTGTTTGTGCTCACTCAAGCTATCAAACGGGCAAGCCTGTTTAGATTAGGTGACTAAAATTTTGGTCATCTAGGTTTTAGTCACTTTACTTCTAAAAACAGAGTGATGAAATTCAAGGGGGACTAAAATTGAGAAGCTAGTGTATCCTAAAAATTTATATTTTATTTTAGTCGTTACTAAAGTTTAGTCACACCGACTAAGAATCCAAACACCCCTAATTGCACGCTTTTTGGGACGGTTTTCGAATGTCGGAAATTTTTACATCATCATGGTTCATTTTTTTTTATCATGGCAGTAAAAAAAAAATCGTACGTGTTCGGCCTTGAGTTTTGGATAGGAAAAAAAATCACTTGTACTATCATTCGTTTTCTTTTTTACTGTATGATCAGTGTGGTCTTAGAAAAGCCAATATTCCATCATACGTAGAAGACGGATCTCCTGTTGCTAAGCAAGACAAGACAAGCTCATCTGTCCCTCCGTGCGCTGTACGTCTTGGCATGTCTCACTGATGACTCAAAGTCTAGTAGTTAGCAATAGCATCCTTCTCACAGATAACACAGCCACACGCACAGCGCGGTCAGTCGCTTCATAAGAAATTCAAGAGCGCAGCGAGCGAGGAGAGCAGCAGCTAGCGCGCCAGCAAGCAATAGCAAAAGCGCGCCATGGCGGCATCCAACGGCGAGGGCGTCCAGGGCCTGTTCGACGTGATCGTGGTGGGCGCGGGCATCATGGGCAGCTGCGCGGCGTACGCGGCGTCCTCCCGCGGCGCGCGCGTGCTGCTCCTGGAGCGGTTCGACCTGCTCCACCACCGCGGCTCGTCGCACGGCGAGTCGCGCACCATCCGCGCCACCTACCCGCAGGCGCACTACCCGCCCATGGTGCGCCTGTCGCGGCGGCTCTGGGACGAGGCCCAGGCCGACGCCGGCTACGCCGTGCTCACGCCCACCCCGCACCTCGACCTGGGCCCGCGGGACGACGCCGCGCTCGTCGCCGCCATCGCGAACGGCGGCGCCACCGAAGTCGCCGACGTCACCGGGGAGCCTTGGCCGTGGGCGGGCGTGTTCAGGGTCCCCGACGGGTGGACGGCGGCGCCGAGCGAGCTGGGCGGGGTCATGAAGGCCACCAAGGCCGTCGCCATGTTCCAGGCGCTCGCCGTCAAGAAGGGCGCCGTGCTCAGGGACAGGACCGAGGTGGTGGACATCACCGCCAGCTCCAAGCGAGGCGAAGGTGAAGGTGAGCACGCTTTGTCTCGTGCACTGTCTTCTTCCTCGCTCCACCGTACCCGAACTAATTCTCTTTGGAAGCATGCGCCATGCGGGCGCCTCCTGCATGTGAGTGACCGTCATGCTCTGCCGAGTCCACTGGCAAGCAAGCAAGAAAGATCGAGTTGGCTGTGAGTGTGACTTGTGAGCTCGATCTGCCTATAGATAGGTTCACACTTCACACGTTTTTTGCTGTCATGGTGTACGGGTGGCTCTGGCATGCATTTCGATCGCATCTAACCAATTAATCTTGCCATGTTCATTTAGTTTATCAGTTATTG